>VZRO01008377.1:754741-841343 GCA_013397915.1 Daphoenositta chrysoptera | reverse complement strand
ACCCCTGCGGGCCCCGCGCCGCCGGCCCCGGCCGCGACAGCGCGGGGCGAGCGGCACTGCCCGGCACGGGCCCCGGAACAGCGTGCGGGGGCACCGAAGGGACCGCTCCCCTCCTCGCAGCTTTGCTGGGTGATTAAAGCGGAGCTGGTGTCTGCTGGGGACAAGGGTTTAGACAAGTAGGGAAATTACAAAGTTAAATTGCACACGCAACCTTAATTTGACCCCCTTGTACGTATGGCTTGTGATGCAGCCTGTAATTACTCGATCATGCAATTTTTCCTAGACAGCCACTTCCAGCCATGTGACTGGCGGGGGAATGGCATCCTCTCAGCGCTGAGCTGTGTAACAGCTTCATCCTCTTTACACAACATATGTCCCCAATGTGTCCCGATGGCTTCTTTGGAGCTATTCTTGTTCTTGGGCATTGTCTGATGTAGAAATATATTTCATTCCCCCATGCAGCTGTGTTGCCAGCGCAGCAGTGGAGGGAGGAGAGCTTGGGGTGATAATGCTGGTTCACCATTTTGTTTTATGGACCTGGCTGGAATCGGGGGGATTTCCCAAGATCCTGCCTATGGCGTCACATGAGACTCTTCATTT
Source organism: Daphoenositta chrysoptera (assembly GCA_013397915.1). Taxonomy (NCBI): domain Eukaryota; kingdom Metazoa; phylum Chordata; class Aves; order Passeriformes; genus Daphoenositta; species Daphoenositta chrysoptera. The sequence continues at coordinate 840,743 of VZRO01008377.1, read as the reverse complement.
CTAAGGAACAGAAAAATTCTATTTGCTGTGGTTTGTAAGAAAAATTGGAAATCAAGAGCCAAGTGTAACTCGCCATGTCGGAAATTAAAAAGCAATTACGCTTGTCCTTTTAAGGCTTAAAAGAAAAGTATTCTGGTTTAGGGGACCTGACTCATAATCTTTGCACACTTGCAGCTGGAAATTTTGCACAGGAGACTGCATTCTGATGTTTTTGCCACTTGCCCTGAAAGGCTTGAGTAAATGCTACATATGCTACTGGCTTTGATTTTTTTGTTGGCAACCAGCAGCAGAAGGTAAAATATGGAAATTAATCTTGCTGGTGTGGTTAAGAGCACAAAGAATCCAACAATAAAGAACCATTCCCATTCCATTCCTTGATAAAAAATACGTACTGCCTGAAAAAACAGACCTTCTTAGTTTGGAGTCTCCTGGTTTTAGTTACACAGTTCTACGACATCAATGCACAGATCCTCTGCAATCTTACATGAAACCTGTAGCAATGGCAAAATTAGGTATGATGTATCATTTCTGAAAAAGAGAAAGTAACAGCGTACAAAAAATAAGCCCACTTAATAAGCCCCCTAAACCTTTAGGGCTTCAGTTTACTTAAAACAGAAATAGCCAACACCTATCACCAGATAAAGGCATAACTTTCATTGCATGGTTAAACTACCACTTCTTAATTCTCATTAATATTTCTTTGAAACGCTAAGGAAGTACTGGGGGCTTACCTACCATGCTCTGCTTCCATGAACGTTTTAGTGTTTTATATTCTTTGGAATACTTCAGTATCTGCTGTCTTGTTTGCATGACGACACTGCAGATTTGGTTAATGGTGCTCGTTGCTGTTGCAGGTGAGAAACAGATAAGCACTTACAGTGAATGTTTGAGAAAAAATGGATGCTTTGATGACAAGACAGATAACACCTGTAAGGTGAATCAATAAATCTTTATTTTTCTGGTTGCAAAGAATGTCTTTGATCTCTAGGCAGAGATTGAAAGAAAAAAAAGGGATGGAAAAAGAGACCAATCAAGGGAGCAAAATTTACATGGGAAGGCTGTGCTATGGAGAGTTCTTGCCATATTTCTAAGCATAAACAGATAAAAAAAAAATCTCTTAGGAGGAAGAAGAAATAGAAATCTTTGTTGTTGAAACATATCCTTAAACATGTAAATTAGCTGTAAAATTATTTACTTTCATGTATATGAACTATCACACCTATTATTATAATGCCTAGCTAGGGCAATGTGCAGGAAAATAAATACAATTTACTTTGTGCTATAGCTTGATGCAATGCAACTGTTTTCCTATTTTTAATTCCCCTGTTACTCATCTGCTTTAACAAAACCAGTATGACTTTGCATGCACAGCATAAAACAGTTAAAAAATATATATATATCTCCTTTAATTATTATGTTCCGCTCATACAAAAACCCCCAAAGAATCCAAAGACAAGCCCCACGTTAAAAGAATATTATGTTTTAAAAGCCAAGTATTGACACTTGAGGATAGGCCAAAGGGTAAGAGTTTTCAGACAAACTTGTTTTGACTTGCAGAGGGTGACTTACAACTTAGCCTTTAATTGTGAGATGATACTGTGCTGCTCAGAGGACCACTGCCTTGCAGAGTGCCTGGGACAGACACTGTGCACTGAATGTGCAGCCTTTCAGTTTACGTTTAATCTCTTTGTTCAGCACATGTCCTCGGGCTTTGTTTGAAGCTGTTTAATCCTGCTTGTAGTGTGGAATTACCGACATTGTAGCATTTTCTACAGCATTCATTGCTACAGTATCTTCAGCATATAATGAATGCTTATGAATTACGTTCATGAGATGCAGGGAACATCAATATTTTACTTATTGGGAAATGAGACAGAGGGATTAAGGTTAAATATGCCTATTAATTTTGGTTGCCAGCCTTGAGATGACTGGGGTTTGCCTTGGTGAAATAGTTAGCATGACACAGTGCTTTGTGTTTGAAGCACAGATCCCTTTGACTTCAGACACCGCTGTGAATGCTAAAGACTTCTACAAATCAGACCCCAGGCTCTCAAACCGAACACCAAGTGTAGAAGGAGCGCTTGGTGGCCACCTGGAGTTCAAGTGATGTGCCTGACATCATGTAGGAGTGCTCTGGTGCTGGCAGACACAGAATCAATCATTTTCAGAGTGGTAATCACTGCAGCAGTCCTCAGCCTCTGCTTGCCCTGACCTCGTGTCACTATTTTTCCTCCTCTTCTAGAGCTAATCTCAGCTCCAAGATCTTTGTCCAAATCTGTTTTCTTCCATGACCTCATCCAGACTAGGTCCAGGTTTTGCTCAGACTGAATCCCCCTCCCGGCTGCACCAGTTCCAGCAGGAAGGACATGGTGAGCACACAGGCTCTTCCCCAGGGCTGGAAGGGGATGCTCCTCTGTACAAAGGAACAGAGAGCATAGCTGCCTAAAATGTCCAAGTGAGTCCACTTTGGTACTGTGCTAGATATTCCTGCACCGAATCATAATTCCAAATGCATGGATTCAGAAACAAGTTCGATGAGTGGGATAAAGAGTGCAAGGAGGTTTTGTGTCTGGCAATTCTTTGCAGAGAGACTCATTTGGCCAAATCAGCATGAATTACCTACTAGCTGGTCAGTTCTGCTAGGCAAAACATATTTTTCTTATTCCTAGGAACATCTGAACACCTTTTTTTTAATTTTTTTTTTTTAACTTTCTAAGTAAATTCTCATTAAGCCAAATTTCTCAGCTGTTATATTTCAGAATTGACAGTTTGCAAAGGTATAAATAACTAGAAAGGGATAAGACTGGGCCCTAGTTTTCAGAAGACAGTAAGGATAGAAGAAATCTCGATACTCGGCTTCACTGAGTGAAGGTTCACTGGTATAACAGAATGACATAATGTAATGTCATCTGGGAAGCACCCGTGAAAGATTTCAGATTACAATTCCTCCAGCACTCTCTGCAATTCAGAAAGGGTTCAGAGTATAACAGAGTAATTGATGGCAACTGTGCAAGCTTTATTTTGCTTTATTCAGCAACAGTTGATAATTTGATGAAGACGAAATAAGGATGCACCATACTCTTTCATTTCATGCATATAGAATTCTTTCAAATTTCATCTGCCTTGGCTGAATTGGATGTGCAGCTCTGTGCTGGTGGTATTAATTCCTGTCCTTTATAGAAAGTTCAGGAATATATATGCCCATGAAAAATATGATAGTAAATATCTGAAGACAGAGAAATGAGCTTGTGTGCCAGATGGATACAACTTAGTGACATTCTGATGCAGCAGGTTCCCTGTGGAAGAGAAATTTATAATTTGTAATTGAAATGGTACTTGGAATTACCTTAGCATGTTCTATAAATATCACTTGGAGTATGATGGATTTGTCACAAGGAGTTTATATAATCCCTTGGCATGGCTGGCTATCTCCAGCAAAGTGCTACTTTCAGGGCCATCTTAACTCCTGATACCATTGCTTTTATTTGTTTGGTTAATTTTCTCAGAAAATGGCTAACAAGAGAATTCAGCCAGATTGCTTTCCTTTTTAGTCAGCATGCATATCATTCAGAAGGGGCAATCAAAGCTAGATATAAAAGAGGGTGCTGTATAATATATAGTCTTGATGACCAATCCTCTCCTCTCATAAATATCCACTTAGAACACCCCCTGTTCCCTTTGTGTCCTCTTTGTATTGATTTTCGAATAGCAGTCTCATTCCTGCATTTGTCTGCAGAAACTGCTAATAGAAAGGCAGAAGTTTCAATGTGTAAACATGACTTTTCACACAACTGACCCATTAAAAGCTACATTTGTTTAGACAGTTAACAGAGTAACACCATACGATGAACTGGACAGATTTAGACATGTAAAGATGGAGACAGTCACATGGGGAAAGCACAGTACTGGTGCTAATTAGGCACCAATTAAAGTAGGTAGTTAGGCAGTGATGTCTAAATCCAGGAAATGCAAAATATGTTGGAAACACACAGCTGCCTCTGAAATAGTTGGTGCATGCCTGCAACCCCAAGCAGTGTTACAGCACTGCAGCACAGAGAGCAGCAGCCACAGGCCAGCACGGGGCTCTCAGCAGGAGCAGCCAGAGTGGGCAGGGATCCATCCTGGCACTGATTTACCTCGGCCGATCTGAGAGACATTTCACAGCTTCCTCCAGAGCACCACGTTCTGCAGCACAGGAAAAAGCTTCGGGGAGAAGCAAGCTAATACAGCGACAAGTGTGTTGGTGTTGGAGCTGGGAACACTGTGGGAAGATGAAGCAGCTTCCTAGTCTAGTCTGTATGGAACCCCACTCCAGATATCTAAAAGTGGTCCTAAAATGATTATTCTAACTCCTAATATTACACTAAGAGTAGTGCTACCACTCTGGTCTTATAAAATAAGGCAGACCTGAAAACCAGGTCTCTCTTTCTCACAGGTGAGGGCTCTAACCAGTGTGAGATGACTCTCCAACTTGTTTGGTTTTAGGGTTTTGGGGTAAGGGGCAGGGAGTGTAAGGAGAAGGAAAGTGAAAAGCAGAAGTGAAGTTCAAAAAAGAAGTGGGAAGCAAGTTCATATGAGGGACTGGAAAAGAGTGGTTCACCAAAGGTGAGGACAAAGATCCTACACCTAGTGTGGTGTGCAAGGTGGAGGCGTGATTTGTGCTTACAGAGGAGAGGGAAATTCTTTCCTAGTGGAGTGGGAAAACAGCAGCTGATATGATGCTTTTAATGCTTAGCAGTCTCAGACTCCAGATAGGATTTTTAAAGGCAGCTGTCTGAACAACAGGGGGTAAATCCCCCTGTAAATTTCAGCAAATTTAGCCCTGTGTTTTTTCAGCTCATCTCAGACCTTATAGTTGAAAAAAGTCACAAGCTGAAAGTTATTTTACTGAATTATTCATAAACAGATTGGAAGTAATCAAAGTATTTAAGAAAAACTGTTTGTTCACATATCAAGAAGTCATCTAATGTCAAGCTCTGTAGCATGGATCCCTTGCTTGGGGAAGTGGTATTAACCAAAAATAGAGTCATGCGTTGGCTGCTTTTGTATAATCTGCCACAGGGATGTCCTTACATATGTCACGTCAAATTTTGGAAAAAACTGTACAAAAAAGGACTTACACAGAAGATGGAGTGTACTGTAAAGCCTGTGAATCAGGCTAATTCATCTTCTAACCTCCTACAAAGGTGGTGGCCATTGGGTGCAGGTGTTGCATGAAACTGCCTTTTCTCCTCATTTGGCTGCTCCCAGTCCCAAACCAGAAGTACACCATGTTTCAGGGGATTCCCTTGGGAGCCACAGTGGAGGGAATGTCCCTTGGAACTGTTTGCATTTGCTGCACAGCTAATTTGGTCTTCCAGGCACTCAGTTCTACCAGCAAGCTTTTGGCTGCAGAGTGGTGATACGTGGCTGAGACTTGAAGCTTAACCTACCAACTGCTAGAACAGTATCTGATAATTCTCCCCTCACACGAGGGGACTGCTGAACAGTGCAGCACCAGAGGTGGAAACACTGTCTGTATACAAGAATGCACACACATAAATGAGGTACCTATAGGTGCAAAATGCTGACTTCGACTGGTTCAGGCAGCTCATTGCAACAGCTCAGAGAGTTCTTTCCCTAACTTAGTTTTTTGACTCATTTCCCAGATGGTTACGTCTAGAATCTTGGGTTCCCATATCCCTCCCTTGACACATGTACATATAAACCTGAAAGTTTTCAAACTTGTATGTAAAGTTTCATTTTGATTCTATACAGTCAGATTAGGAGTTTTATTCAGTATCAGCTTGCAGAATAACTGTGGGAAATATGGAACTTATTATTTTTTTTTAATTCAGTAAGAGTAGCTCTCACTTAAGTAATTAATTCTTGTTGCTCTTGCAGTTTCATGTTGCTATTAAAATGTGAAATATGCAAAGCAGGAAGTAGATCTGCATATCATAAAGTATTTCCCTCTACTTTTAAATTAGATTCTTTGGCAACAGTACTTCTGGAATGTGGTAAGCATTTCTTTTAAAACTATGCAAAGTACATCTGGAAGATAATGCTTATGAAAATGCCTGTTGAAAAAGTGTACTATATAAATCAAATATTTAGGACTTCTAAAGTAGAGCAATAAAATCTATAAAATGAATATAAAAAGATACAATGCAATTAACATAGTCATGAACGTTTACACAAAAATAGCAGCCAAGCATTTGCAAGAGGAGAAAGAATGTAATTCATTTATAATGAATCAAAGCAAATAAATCAAAGTCTCCTTGCTCAATTTATTGAGTCCTATTCAACATCAGGACTTCCTCTGAACCAATTTGATTTTTGTTCAGTCTTTGTCCAGAGCCACATGACTGGAGCAAAACTACGAATTGCTTTAAGCACTCCCAGATGCTGGAGTTGTCAGTCTTAGATCATACCACTTCCAATTCTTGTGGAAAAAGAAAGCATATATTCTCACATACTGGGCCTTAAGCTGAGTAATCTCCTGATTTAGAGACCTGAGTTTAAAAAAAGCAGAGTAACAGTTACGATTAACTGGTATGATTTCTGTTGCTTGATGAAATAAAAGAATTACTCGGTTGTTGCTGCTGGTATTTTGTTGGCACTAGGTTTTCCTTCCCTGTCTCCTGCTGCAGCAGCCTCAGCAGTTTCAGTGGGGCTGCACGTGTGCTGCTGATTGAGCTAAGCCAGACTTCAACATCACACCTTGTAAAGGCAGCTCCTATTGCCCTAATGGGAGGCTCTTTCAAAAGATGTCACCTTTTTTTTCCCTTCCTTTTTATCTCCAATTAACACAAGCGGGCTCAACCATATGTCGTTTGCATTTACAAGAACAGTACACTGTGTCTTTTGAAGATCTGCCTAAAGTGTTGCTTTCCATATTCACAGCATAAATCAAAACGACTACATGTGTTTGTAACTTTATGAAAAATGTTAATTTACTGCAAAAGAAAGATCATACTGCCTTCTCCTCAGCCTTGCTTTTTTATTTCATGACATTTATCTGTTTCAAGGACTGTGTGTGACAGTCCCTGCTTACATCCTCAGATCAGTTACAGACCTCTTACATTTGTAGTCTTATGTTGGCTGAAGGATGGGAGATGACAGATGTGCATCTGGGTGGGAAATCTCACCCTGAATTGCATAATGGAAACCCCCAAATACATATGGAGATTATGTGGTATGTAAATCCCCCTTTCCTTCAGGAGAGATAACCAGAAAAGGGTGGCAGGACAAGGCTATTGCTCCAAAATCTGCACGTTGCACCAGCTGCATCTCCACTCTTCTGGATTTCAGCCTGTGTTCCTTGTGCCAAGCACAACGTGGTGAAGAATTATTCTTGCTGCAGTCATCTGTGTCTGATCCCAGGTCAGGAAAAAGCTACAACACTGTGCTGCAAGTGTATGAAATGCAAGTGCTGTGGAAGAAATTACAATACAGGATCAAAGTGTGATCCTCCTATCGAATTCAAAGATTTGATTGGTTTGTTTGTCTCTGTAGAAGTAAAATTTTTCCTCAAAATTACATTTTAATGGTTACTTTAATTGTTATTGGCTTGAGTGTTCTATCATAAGTATCCATAGACTTATGGATCCTACAGCAGTTAAAGGATAAACTGCACCTTTTATTTCCACTCGAGTTCCCCTTCCAAATGACAGCCCTGTACCTCTAACTGTTCTCAAGAGGGAAAGCTAAAATTTTCCCACTCTGCATAACTGCATGTACTGCTCACACAAGTGACCAAAATGTCTCTGTCTTCTCTAACATATAAACGTGGTATGTTTATTCAAGCCAGGGGAAGTGGATGCAAAGCTGTTCACTGATGTCTTGAAAATTCTTCTCCTTTTAACCAGAAACATAAATATTAGGTAGAAATAAATCATGATTAGATTTCAGCTCTCAGACAAAACCAAAGAAGAATGTTTGTTGTAAGAATGAGATGGTATTTTAGAAAAATAGGGCAGTCAAAAGTTGGGTTTGTTTCGTTTTGTTTCTTAAATTCCTGATGCTTTAAATCTAAGCTTCAGAAATGTAGAAATGGCTTCATTTTTAGCCTTTGGACTTAGCCCAGACATGATCCCTCACAAGGACAAGTGACTGTGTATTGTATATGTATACAATGGACTAACTGTTAGACTAATGGGGGGCTGCAGGAGGTTTCTGTGGCCCCTTCATTAAACTAATGACAAACATTCATCTCTTATTACAGAGGATACATTCTCTTCCATTTCCCTTTTGCAACTCAATGTATTTTCTATTTTTTGCAAAGGCTTTTCAGTGGTGTTCTCTGAATTCTTAAGGGAATATATGATGAAGACTCTTATTACCTATTAATGACTAATCAAATTTTCTAATACTAATCAGCAGCTGAAGTTCATGTAACTGCACCTCATCCTATACTATAGCTGAGCCATTTCAGCTTCTCTAAGCTTGTGGACATGGAAATCTAAATCCATTTACATATGATTTGCTCTTGGGGCAGAGCCACAACTCACCTGAAGACAGTCCCACATATTTACTGTATCTCAGCTGGATGGTTCCTTCCACTGGGATGCCTCTGCTGCTCACCCCTGGCTCTGTTTTAAAGGTCTCTTCCATCGAATAGGTGGAATGTAAATAAGAAACCAAAGCTAGAAGGGGGTGGTGATAGTAATTTTGAAGAAGTTTCACAGCTGGGAAAATTCGGAGAAGCTAAAAAATCAATATGGTTTCAGAAGACTTGGGATAACATTGCTTAATGGTGGGAGTTATTAAATGGGGAATGGTGAAGGCACATGAGTACCCCACGTGCTGTTTTTCTGCATAGCTCAAGACTTTTGTATATTAAAGCAGGGCTGGAAGATCCCAAAAAAGTTTGGCAGGGTGACTGTGAAACATTTTATAACATTTACATCATTGTCTTATGTTTTTCAAGGGAAATTACTCATAGTGTGATTTCTACAGTAAGTAGAAATCTACTCCCTCCTGCAGCACTGCACGCTAACTTAGAGAGAGGAAAGATTAGCTGCTGATAGCAAGGGGAGAATTCTCAAAGTTTGTCCAGTGACTCCAAATTTAAACTCTAACTCTCCTTTGCTGAGTGCATATGAAAACATGTTAATGCTTTGGGGATGTCTGTGGTGAGAAGCTGAGATGAGAGGCTGAACTCTCTGTGTACAGCTCCGTTCTTTGCTTCAGAGAGGCTGGCAGATGTTTGCACTCTGAGCATGCTTTGCAGCAGTCTCCGTCGTGAAAGGAGTAATCACATACCTGCTTTGGCAGTGCATCCAGCTGGAAGGAACTTTTAAAGAAGTTGCTTCAGGGGCTGCAGTGCTTCAAAGAAAAGTTTTTGAGAAAATATCAGAAGTCTTGAAGAGTGCAGAACACAGCCCAAATAACAACAAAACGGGATGAGCTGTGGTCTTGCAAGCACATACAGTGCTAGTTGAATGAAAGCAAAGGGAAGGAGATGCTATACAGGAAAAGAATGCAAAAAAAATTACAGTAGCAAAATTTCCAAATTCAGAGCCCCCAAAACTTTCCATTGCCACTGTTTTCCAACAGTCTACATTCTGATAAATAGGAAATACACATAATGTCACTTTCTCTTTTAAAGAAGACATTGACTATCAAGTAACCCTGAACTGCCACTGCAAAGTTCACTTTTGAGCTGTCACCACTGGGTGATGCAACACATTCCTGGCACACTTGAAAACAGTAATACAAGACTTAGCAGGAAGGAAGGACTGGATCTTATATTGAAAGCAAGTGGCACATTAAGAGGTGAAGTAAAGCCTACAGGAATTCTGCAGTGGTTTGTGTTGTGCCATAGAAAGTGAGAAGAAACTGCTGTCATTGAAACTGTCAAGTCCTGTTGGGATTTGGCTGGTTGGTAATTGAAGAATGCAAATAACTCAGGATAGGAGAGTATTTAAAGAAACTGCAAATGCATCATGTTCAGAACGTGTGCAATTTTTGCAAAAGCCAGTCACAGAAAATCTGACCCTGTCTCCAAACACAGGTTCTCTGGCTGGCAGGGTGGTAAACGTGCTGCAAAAGCAGCTGCAGAGTATGTACTGATTAAAAAAGGGCTGCCTGTGGAGACCACCTTCCTGTAACTTAGTGCTGCTTTTTAAATTTTCAGTTTAAATCACTCTTTAAAATAATTTGAAATTTGTATTTGTTATTATGTGGACTTTCCAAGCATGTCATTATTACAGTCTGTTATTAGAGTGGTAGAATCTGCAGCAGTCCCTCATGCTGACATTTTAATCACTAGTACTTACTGTTGCAAAACTTCTCACAAGCAGAACTGATTTGTAAAATCAAATCTTACATCCTTTATGGGGTTTGACATCTTACATAATTAACTAATTTACTATACACCATAGTTCATTGATTTTTGTCACGGAAAAAACCAGAAGTTAGACCAAAATTTGCATCTATTATCTTATTCCAATGGCTCATNTTTTTTTTTTTTTTGTTATTTCCATGAAAGAAGCTTTACTGCTGAGATAAATGTGTCATGGTCCTTCTGTTTGGTTATTGATACATTTTGCTTTTTAGAAGTGCAGTTTTTTTATGAATGTGGTTGAAGTATTTAGCCCCCAAAACCTATCTGACAAAAGGATGCTATATATCTTCTCATTTCAGCCTTTTCATCAAAATCAATATTGTCTTTCTATATGAATTATGACTAGCTTACTGAATAACTTACCTTGCATAACAGGTTTTTCTTACTTCTTACTATTATTATTAATAGAAGCAGAAGAGAAAAGAGTGTTTTATGTCATCTGTGTATCATATTGAAGTAGCTGAATGACTGGATGAATTTTTCTAACTGAAGTTCCGGGGTTAGTGTTTTGGAGGCAAAATAATTTTATACATCATGGAAATATAAATATTATGCATTGCATTTTAATTCCCTTTCCAGTACAAAAAGGTAGCTTGTTTATCACCATTTAGTACATCAATTCTCTCTTTGAGATTACGCATATTTAGTTGAATATAATCTAACTGATTAAAGAAGTCACAGTTTACAGGACTACAATTCCTTTGGTGTTTGGGTGTTACAGATATACCTACCATGGGAGAGGTCTCTGAATGCAGAAAGAATGAATAAATTGATAGGTGACAAGCAAAACTCGTCTTGTACATTAGTGATGCAGATCAAACTGTAATACTCAGCTTGGACACAGAGCCTTTCCTGTGGGGGTTAGAAGTGATTTAGCAACACTAAATGTTCCTTTAAAGGTTTAGAAAGCCTGTGTTCTTGCTTACAGAACAGGCTGCTGTTGTCAGGATTTCAGGTGCCCGTTTCCTTAATCCGCTGCTGGGTGAAGAACTGCTCAGGGACCAGCCAGGTGCTGTGGTCGCTGCTGACTCTCCCTGAAGCCGGGCCCTCTCCAGCTTTTCACAACAGTTCCTTCCTCTCCCTCCTCCTTTCTCCTCTGAAGGAGCCTTGCTGTCCTGCCCAGCTTTCTATGGATGTCTTTGTTTCCTGCATCCACTCTTCACTTCTGGGCAGTGGAAGCTAAGATCACAAACGCAGTTACTGTGAGTTTGTTGTCTTGCAGATTCACTTCAGACCGGTCTCCTGTCCGAGATAATGTTGCAGCCCATCTCCCGTGCTCTGCATGGATCTTCAGCTGTTCATCCAGTAGAAAAATTACTCAATCGTCCTCTATGTGTTCTTTTCCTATTTTCTTCTTCATGTACTTACTCCCCTGCCAGTCTCTCAGCCCTAATATCTGGTGTTATCTCTGAGCTGCACCTCTTCCACATTCTGCAGTGCAGGCAATTGTAAAACTTTCTGTTCTACCAGAAACACAGACCTTTGCTTACAGAACACCAGCAGCTGTAGTTAACACCTGAGAAGCCCAAGCAGGAGCATGCCTGTAAGGCTTGTGCAAACACATCCTTACCACTTCATTCTGTTACGATGTAAACAAAAGCCAAATGCCTCGGGATATAAGAGTATAAGAAACAGCAATAAATATTTCACAGAGATGGAAATAAACAGGCAGGAGGGGTTGGGAGATGATAACTAGAACTAGCTTACTGCATAAACAAATGCCAACCTGAACTTAAGTATGACAGGGAGAAAACAAGGTGAAAAGAAGAAGGGCATGTTCACCTGAATTTTTAAATTTCTTGTGCTGCATTCACACAGTATTTTATGTCGTTATTAAATTTGGTGTCAAGCCGGTGCTCTGAATTCTCACATCCCATTTAAAATAAAATTATGTTCCTCAGGGTCATGCCTGTGAAGAAATCCTTGAAGACACGAATCAAACAGGACTAATGTACTCTTATGTTCAAGAGACCAAAGACAATCAAAAGAATAATTTTCAATTGGTATGACCTGTTCATCCCTTTACAATACTGACTCTGAAATCTGGAGATGACAGACAGAATGTGGACTCTGTTAACTGTTCAACTGCTGATCATTTTAGGCAAAAGTTAGCTAATACAGAAAATATACCTAAAGACAAAAATATGTATATGTTCCACTTAGAGCACTGAATCAGCCAGGTTTTACAATCAAACTGATTTTACTTGGTATTTCTGAATAGAAATAAATTTACCAAAAACATGTTCATAAGTTATTATTTTCTGTATATTTGTGATGAGCTAAACAATTTTTCAAGGCCATCTAGAAAAATATTCTAGAGTTGGGAGATGGAAATTGGTTCACTTATCCCAAAATGAAAGGTGATCTCTTTTTGAAGGTTTATTATTACTTAGTCAGTGCTCTCATGTGAATCAGCTGGTCCATGGATTTTAATAGAGTTAATATCTGTCAAAATAGCTCCTAACCCACTGGTCTCCCTCAGCTGGGCTGGGCATCTGCTTCCCAAATTATTGTGGCATGAACAGAAGACAGGAAGTGAACTTTGCCCATGAAAACAACACCAAAACCCCACCAAAGCAAACCCCACGCCCAGAGAACTTCAGCCTTCACATCAGTCCTGAAGGCAGATGAGTGCAAGCATAACATCCTGCTGTCATTGACTCAGATTTACAAACGGGAATGCTATGTAGATATAGGGTTTAAATAAAAAAAACATCGGTAGAAGAGAGGACCAGATGGGAGATTTAGGAGAGAGTGCAGAAGGGAAAAGTTTCCACCTGGAATTTTAAACCAGCAGCCACAGCTGGAGCTGACAAAACCAGAACCTAAAGACCAGGTAATGCAGTCGTAAGAGCTCTACTTAGACCTTTACCTTTCACAGTAGGAAAGCTTTAAATATCTGGAACTTTTGAGGCCAGCAGTCCCTCCTCCTTGACTGCCAGATGCTCCTAACACTTCATCCTGCAACAGTGACAGAACCACCTGTGGTTTTCTCCAGAGGGCATCCAGAGCCTGAAGGAGTTGGAGCCAGGACTTCTGAACGAGCTCCATTTTCCTCTTCAACTCAGAGACTTCAGCGCCAATATTTACATCTGTATTATTGTTTTTGAAATTTCTAACACATTCTGTACTCCTGGAAATGTAAGAGTTGAAAAAAAATAATAGAAAAGAAAAAAGCTGAGTGGAAATCACTACTTTTAGTTATGCAAAACTGGCACTTATCTCTCCTGAATGGATGTGGAGGTCAGCAGCTCAGTTTTACTGTTTCACTCTGAAAATAGCACCTTTCAGCACTGAGACAGTGGGAAATGACATCTACTGAGCAACTGGGGAAAATGTGGTGCTTCTGTGTTTTTCTGATGCCTCCTACCCAGTTCTGCAGTTCCTTGGCTGATGAGGCTTGACATTACCACTTTTAAAAAGGCTGGCAATCTCCACCTGCTGAAGACAGTTTTTCACTGTGTGATTTTGACCATCTGGATACAGCATCCTTATTTACTTTCTTTTTTTTTGGAAATGCCTCTTTTCATGAATTCCCAGGAAATTGGGTTTTACTCTTCTGCTTGATTCAAGCTGACAAAATCATCTGTTGTTTTCTTCCAACTGGTTAAGCTTTTCCCTTCAAAATCTTTTGGCTTTGGGATAGATCATTCATCCCATATTTTGCTGTGTCTCCCCTCAATAATCTATAACCTACCTTTGAAATAAATTTCCAACAGTTTCTCTGCAGGTTGCCTTCTTCCTATATAGAAGGTTTGATAAAATGAGCGCAGAAGTGTTTTTTCTTTACCTAAGTTGCCACGTCCTTTCTGAAGAGAATGCACAGCACTACTTTTTACAATGCCAAAAGTAACTGTAAATGAGTTTAGCGCTAGCACTTGAGCCTTAAAAACCCAATTTTATCACTAAAAACACCACGAGGAACATTATTTCTCTTGGCAATGGATGTTTTAGTGTGCACTGTGAGCTTCAGTGATGAAGAAAATGTAAAGACATACCAAGAAGCAGTGAGGCATGCATGGGAGGTGGAGTTTAGACAGATGCTTTCGTCATTAATTGACAACTTTCCAAAATTAAATGCCAAACTACATGTAGGAATGTATGTGTACAGCATGCATATAGTATATATGTATTCCATATTAGACTGTGCTCGCTCCTTTCTAATGAAAAAATTGCTAGTTACAAAAACATCCTATAAAGGATGTCATCCTAAAAGACTCCTATATCACCTTTTTATTTGCATGTCACTGACAGGGTTTTGTCATTGACTTAGTCAATGACTAAATTTAGTCACTGACTTAGTTTTTTTACCCTTTTATTTTAGGGTCTGTCTCAAGTTTTAAATAGGGGCAGAAGAAACACTCAGACTCAGTAAAACAGATTATTTGGAGAAAGGGATCTAAAAATAAACAAGGCCAAAAAGTAGTACTCACAGCAACTCTATTTGTCATCACCCCTCATAGATTTTTCTGCATTATTTTCCTTAAAGCTAGCATGCTGTTAGATATCCTGAACCCTTATCTGCTTTCCCACTGGGAGAAAAATAAATCCAACAATCAAGCTTCATGTTGGTTTCACTGAATGCCTCTTGAACCTGGCTTTACTCCTCTACCACGTACAAAACTCTGCAACCTCCATGGTATTCAGCATGATTTGATACAAATGAAGCACACTTTGCAGATTTTTCCAGAGCACATTAAATAAACAATATATCTGAGTAGGTTCATGCAGGACCTTCTCTCAGGGGATCCTAATATGTTTTTGGAGTTTCTCTCTGCACCTCTTCTTTTACACTTGCTTATGTAAGGAGGGGAGAGGAGTGGGCAGCAGGTAATGCTTTATCATGTGGGAACCCTTAGGGAATTCTTGCAGCATTTACAATGTAGAATAAGTAGTCAAGAAAGGTAGAGATGGACACTTGCAAACAAATATCTGAAAATATCATGGTTGGCTCTTCAGCCTCTGCATGTAGACTTAGGAGCTCGGGGACACCCTGTGGTACAGGTCATGGATTAAATCTCTTGTTCAGTTTGCCGTACTGTGTGGGATCTTGAATTTTTCATTAACTTGTGAATAAGGTTCCTCAAACTCTTATATCCAGCACACAACTATGAGCATAACAGAACCTGGGTCATGACACCACCGTTTAGTCTGTACGTATGTTGATCTAAGTATTCAAAAATTCATAAATTCCCAGAGGGCTTGTGTTTGGTATCAAGAAGAAGAGTCAGTATGATCATAACAGACAGTTCAGTAGTTCTAGAAGCGCAGCAGCCAACACCCTTACAACCGAATTCCTATGGTTTTGCGTATCTAAATTATGGGTGGGGTCATTCCCTTCAAGTGCCCCACTGAGGCAGCACTGCTCAGCTTTGGGGAGGCTCTGGGCAAGAGCCCTGGACAAAAAAGTTACCAGCACAAGGGACTTGGGAGCACGACACAGACACAACCCAGTAGCTGAGGTCGGAGCTCAGCCAGGAGGTGTCACACGCAGAGCTCTGTCACTGGACACCTTTGCTGTGCTCTGCTGAGCTCTCCGGCTCCGGGGAGGCTCCTGCGGTGGTGCAGGGCTCGGTGGGACTCTCCGGAGCTGTCTCGGGTAGGATGCTGAGTGCTGCAGCAGCAGAGCCCTCCGGGGATGTCCCAGCAGCGGAGCACAGCCTGAGCAGCTCTGCGCCTCAGCCATGGAGCCAGGCTCAGCTCCCCTGTGCCCACTTGTAGGATCCTCACTCACACTTCAGTGCCAGCCACATCCCAAAGGAGACTCCTGCATTCCTGCCTGGGCCAAATGCTCCCGCTATTATCCGTGCTTTTTCACCACACCAGTCTTTCTTGGGGTAGGGTAGAGTTAGTTGGGTTCAGAAATCACAGACACAGCACACGTAGCATGAGGGTGCATAAACACGGCCTCCTGCATTCTTCTGTCAGGCCCTGGTAGAAAGGGAGGGCCGTGAATTCCACTAGAAAAGACCTGGTGTTTCACATGGATACCCACCAGCTCCTAGACATTACCAGAGTCTGTCCTCCCTGCTGGTTAGGGCCCTTTTTCACTAATGTGTCCACTTAAAAAAAAAACAAGAACAGAAAAACCTCAACCCCAACTTCAAATCACTGCCAAGCATTGCCTGTGGTAAGGTTCAACAAACTCCAAGCCAAGATATGCATGTTTCATATCTTAATACTAGAAGAATGTTGCATGCCTTCTGTATTCCAACGAAAGCAGGTTTTTTCCACAATACAGAAAATGAATAAAATGCCCTTTCATAGAAATAACTAAACAAAAGCTGTTGTTTTTTGGCTTACTGTAGGTGTGTCTGAAATCTTCAGTGAGTGATACAGAACACTCACTATGTCTGTTCTGAATACCGTAAAAAGAGATGCTTTAAATGCCCTTAAGTCCATGAAAACATGATGATAAGCAACAGATGAGTGATCTTGTTGGTTGCCAGCGAAGACTGCACTTTTGTGAGGTGGGAAGGAAACCTTTGCTACTTCTAGCTTTTTTTTGACCAGATGGAATTCTAAAGATGTCTGTTAGAGTTGAAAGCAAGGGGAGAAGAGAGCAGCATTTTTACAGTTCTTTACTCAACATGCTTATTTAGGAGAGAGACTTGGGGAAAAAAAAAAAACTATAGACACCTGTTTTCTTTCTATTTTTAAAGAACTCTCTTCTTAAAACAGGGTAAGTACGTTCTCAACACTCAAGCTGTCGAGCATATCCCGAGGAAGGCTGGCAGGCAGGATGGGGTGCGTGGTGCTGTGAGGGGGTGTCAGTGGAGCAGCTGAGGTGGTGTCCAGCCAGGTGGTTGGCAGCACCACCAAGGACTGTCTCTTGGTGGGGAGAGCATCTGTGAGTGCTGGCAGGAGTTGAAACTGGATGCAGCTCCATCCCCGAAAAGCTGTACCCATCTCCAGGGAGCGTTCTAGCTCTACCAGCCTGTTCCTTTGATATCCTAG
The DNA here is from genome assembly GCA_013397915.1 of Daphoenositta chrysoptera. Lineage (NCBI taxonomy): Eukaryota > Metazoa > Chordata > Aves > Passeriformes > Daphoenositta > Daphoenositta chrysoptera. Next base: position 823,456 of record VZRO01008377.1, on the reverse strand, counting down.
GCTGGGTCTTGACAAGCAGCGTGTTCTGGATGTAATCAGACCTTGGCAGATGTTTTTGGGCAATGGTAAATGCAGATGGCACTGGAGGAGTGGGTTTGCTGGAGAGCTTTGGAGATGCAATCAGTGTTGCAGAAGGGAGCAGAGTGAGTGTGCAGTGCTGATACCTCTGTGTAGGAGAAAGCTACAGCTGTCCCCCTTTTCTTCCCCCTCTTACATCCCAGCCTCTTGTTTCAGCAAATGTGGTGCTTAAGCACATCACTGAATGGGCAATGCAAACAATGCGTTTTCTATACTCGTCCCACAGCTGCCCACCAAAAGCCAAGCTGTTGTAGGGATGAGGAGTGGAATGAAGGTTTGTTTCTTTAGTCCCTCTGCTCTCACCAGATTTCTGCAGCTGCCAGCTACCTGGCAGATATTACCCTCCAACAGCACTACATACAGGAGAAGTAATTCCCACAGGTAATTCATCATCATCTCTTTACAAGTGCTGTCACTTCTGTGCAGTGACTTAAGAGAAAAGATGCCCTGGTAAATCTTCCTAAAATAAGGGATGGTAGAAATTACAGCCACCAATAGCTCGGGTCAGGCTGAAGTCAATGCTCTTGTGCTGCCTGGAGCTACGACAGTAATAAAACAAAACCAACAAGGAGCGTAGTCTTCATCCATCTTGTGACATTCATTTCCCCCCTCTTTTGAAAAACCCTCCCTCTAGTTTCCACAGCACACAGTGCTGGTGGGAACTCAACCTCTTCTCCTTTGTGCCTTTGGTGAGGTTCAATGAGAGGCTGGTCCCACACCACATACTTTATCCTAATCAGAAGGCATTATCTTTTCCTTAGTGCTGTGAACTATCCTACTTAGCCTCTCTTGCCTTCTGCTATAGCTTCCAAAATTATTTGTGCTGTTGCAAGCAACAGCAATAATCCTGTTTACTGAGATTTAAGTGAATTGGAAACAATATACATATATGCGTATTCCTAGGACACATGATAAAGGTTCAGGTGCCTCTTAACCTCAAAATAAAATTGAAATAACTCCTTCCTGGTTCAGCATTGTGCAAAACACGAGCTTACATCACCAGAGACCATCTTGAACCCCTACCTGCTGAAAATGTAGTGGTTGGTAAATGATACTTTCCTTCCTAAAGGGGTAGGGAAGGGTTTAGTTCTTAGAGCTTAAAGATGACAATGCATTTATTAGTCACACAGCAATTCTTCACAGTGGTTTTGACACTCAAAACCAATTTGTGATGACACTCTAATGGCCTATACTAGGCAGATTTGGTTCCCTTCAATAAAAGACTTCACCCATTTAAGACTACAATTGCACTGACATTGATTTAATAAATTAAACAGCTGCCAAATTTTTTGCTCTTTAAAGTGGACTGCTTGAAAATTCATGGGCAGTTATTCAGCAAAATAGTTTCTTATCAGCCTGCTAAGTGAAAGCACAGACCAAAACAGTTCAGAATAGGACATTTATGAATGTTTGTAATGCAAGGAAAATGACCTTGTGTTGCAAAGCACTGAACCATATTATGAGTTATAGGCAGAGTCACACATAAACAGATGAGAGGGAAAAATTGCCTTGTTCCTGAATGGGCAAAGCAGATCTGGAAGGTAAAACCTTGTAGGAGAGAGCATGGACAAGAGGAAGAAATCATTCAATAAATAACAAAAGAGAAATAAAACAAATTGAAAAGGAAAACAGGCTAAGAGACCTCCACCACTGCTTGGGGAACCAGAAGGAGTTAAACTGCAATGAAAGCTTATATTTCAAGCTAGAAGACTTTAAAACCTGCTCACCCTCCCCAGAGCAGAGACCCCCCTGGGCTAAACCATGGGCTGGAATATCAACACAGAGCTTACCTCAGCAAAACCAGCTCAGAACTCCCTACCTGCTTCTGACCGACCCTTCAAACTCCCTGCAAACAAGAGCTAATTAGCAATTATCGCATGAGCTATCCCCCCCTTTTCATTTATTTAATTTTGAATTGAGCCCAGCCCATCTACAGGTGCTGCTGTGCTTGTGGTCTCAGCTTGGCTCCTGGACCCTGCTGCAGCCTTTGTCCTCGTTGCTCCGTGCTCCCCTCTGCATCCAGCGTGGGCTTGGCACTCCCCGTGTTTATTTTAGTGCCTCCCCAGCAGCAGGCCCCGAGCATTTCCTGCAGATAGGCCTGGTGGTTGGTGGCATTAGTGTCAGGCTGGTGGCTCCTTCGATAGCACATCCTTCTCGCAGCTGCCACCGCAGGCTCAGCTCCTTCCCTGGGAGCCACGGTGCCCTGCAGGCTCCTTGCCTTTCCCTGCACTAAAAAGCTGTGAGAAATTTGTCTTCTGCCATGACTTCCCATTAGAAGTTCACGAAACCACATTTAAAAAACGAAAATAGTGTCACTTTTTAAAAATTTCCTCCCTCCAGTAGGACTTTGTGGTTCAAGTAACATGACAGCGCTGTCCCTGCTGAGAGGTGCATTGGAGAGAAAGCCACAAGTGTTGTGAGGGAGGTGGCCCAGCTCATTAACAGGACAATAGTGACCTTTTCCTTTAACTACCTGATGAACATGTACCACCACTCACCTCTGCTCTTGGGCTATTTGGCACAACCTCAGGTGAATTCCAGCATGTTTCAGCTGACCAGCAGATTGAATGCATTCAGCTTATGACTAAAAAAAGCTGTTTTATAAGGCTGCCAGCCCTGCAGACCCTCTCAGGGCTGTGAAAGACAGGCTGTGTTCCTCCTGGCACTGCCTGCCTCATCCATAATCCCGTCCCACTGAGATGCCTCACAGGCGCAGTGAAGGTAGAGCCGAAGCTTGTGAGAGATGATTTGTGAGCCAGGTGCAGTTTAAGCACCAGCAGCTAGAAAAAACATTTTTTTTTTATTTTTAAATGAGCAGATCTGAGGTTTGAGTGACTTAGAACCAATAAATACGGATGTGTGTTTTTTTACAGAGTAACATTTCAGAGTGGAGCTGGAGTTTGGGCTCTTAACCTCAGAAGCTGGGACAGAGCCATATCATATATTTTTATGTGGCAGTACAGGAAAAAAGGTTATCATGTTTTAGTTAGCTAAAAGAAGTTTAGTCTGAAAAGTTACCTTTCTGCTAAAACCTAACCTCAGCTCCTTCCCCTCCCCTAAGATTGTAAAGCAATTTCACACCATAAAAATGTGGATTTTGAAAACACAGCTGCTTGCCCTGACTCCCTGGTTAGAGTAAAACTGAGCAAAACCATGTCTGGAGTAATTAAATGTTGTCTCTCTTCCTATTAAAATTTTCACTGGATGGTCTGCCAGAGTATTAACTGACCTCCAGAACCAAGGTCTGCCTGTGACTGTCTGTTTGTCCCTCTCCCTCCCTGTGTTACCGCAGGCATCATTTTCACAGTCATCTCCTTTGGTTCACAGAGATCACTTAGTGATGCTGCTCTGGGAACTGCACGTCCCCAACAGCAAATCCACAAATGTCTTTTATCTGAACACAGATGTTTTCCTCCCCAGCTATTTACAGAATCTCAAGAAGTGTTAATCAGGAAGTTTCAAATAGTAGAGTATTCCCAGCTAAGAGCAGCCTTAACCCAAGGGGTAACTATTCCTACTTCAGAAGCATCAGCCTGCAAGCTCACTGTTGAAGTAGGAACAAATATCCCAGTAGCACAGTTAGATCATCATTGTCATCCTCAAAACTCAGTGGTGTGATCTGATTCTTGTGGTAGCCTGTTTTGTGCTATCAGATTTATGGGTTTTCTGGTGGTCTTTCAAACTCCATAGGGGATGGAGCTGCATAATATCAGGTATCATTTAATAAATTTTATCTATTTTATCCTTATTTCTATATGACTTGTGTGTTAGTATTACAGTTCTACAGATCATTTGGTGTGAATTCCTTATAGATTTCTCTTAGTTTTGAACCTGCCATGCAGCAGTAATCCAGCTGATGAGAGAAGTAATGGTAAACCTTCCCAAATTAAGACAAGTTGTGTTATGGCTCCTTATGTACAGATTCTTGTGGCAGCTCAGCTCTGACCAGTGCTCTCCTGGAAGCTGAGGAGCACAGGAGTCCAGGACAAGTGTGCTGTTCAGACAGCAGTGAATGAGATATCACTGCTGCACAGCTAAGTTTGTCTGGCATCTGTCTTGACATTGGCAGTTTGAGCAATAATTTCCTCCCCAGATGCTGTGCAGTTTGAGAGAGTTTGGCTCAAGAGGTTAAAAAAATAATGGTCTGGCAGTAAACAGCTTTTTAGAAGTATTATTTGGAGACCTACTTAAACTTGTGCAATGCTTTGTCTACAGTGTTAGAAATCATAGCAAGTAACAGTTTCAGATACACAATAGATATCTTTGAATGATCTACCTGAAAGAGAGAGCCCTGCTGGACTTTCAAAACTTTCTCCCAGGACACGACTTTTTCAGTTTCTTTCTTTATCTCCTGCTTGAATCAGTGGATAACATGAGCTGAACACTCACAAACTTTGGGAAAACTTGAATCTGACTCTAAATGTCAGGTTTTGGTTCTGTTCTGCAGATCTGTGAATTTATTTGCCTATAAAGAAATCTCACAGCTAATAAACAAAATAAAGAAATATTTAATGATCCTCAGAGCAATAAACATTAGCAAGCTGAATTTCCTTCTTTTCCATCAAATTCAATCACTATTCTAAAACTGGTTTCTTGAAAGTTATTTAGTAAGAAGCAAATTTTCCCCTCATGAAGATGAACCATTACTCAGCCTGTACATCCTGATATTTAGCCTCACACTTGGCCCTGGCCGCTCTGCATTTCAGAGGCAACAGCGGGGGATGAAGCATTCTTCAGCTCCTCGAGGGGTCTGGACCACTGGAAAGGTCAAACAAACAAAGTTAAAATAACCACGAGGCTCGCAGGCCAGCCAGCACTCCGGGTCCAAGATCAGCGGTACTGCTGGTGGTGACTAATGCAATTAAATCAGCTCTGGGTCCTGTGCTGCAGGAACAAATCTTATAGCGGTGCGTGCTGCTGCCAGATGGATTGCTCAAGCTTGGAAAACTCCCTCGTGTGCACATACTCAATCACAACAGGCCCTGTTCGTGGAAAAACGTGGCACCGGCGGAGGGATCTTTAGCCTCTTCCCTGCAGGAAACAACGGCAGGGAGCAGACTCCAACATGCAGCCTGGGGGTGGTGAGCGAGGGCTTCGTGGGCTGCAAAGAGGGGCTTATTTTTTGGGAATGGTGGCAAAGCAGAGCCTGGAGGAACGTGTACCAGGAGGACTTGCTGCAAAAGGGGCCAGCAAGCACGGTGGGCTGGCTGCCAGTGCCGAGGATGCTCCAGCAGGCTTCCCCCTCCAAGCTGTGGCAGCCCCCAGCCTCTCCCAGAGAGGTGCTGGGTGTCTGGCCATGCCTGCTGGAGTTGTTTCTCCCCTGAAAAATCAGTAATTGGAATAACAGTGAGAAAGTAGGTACCTGGAATTTGTCTGGACTAAATGGCATGGATAGTTTCTCTGTTTCCCACTTTGTGAGGCGTTAGTGGAAAGCTGGAAGGAAAGGGTGGGAGGTCAAAGACAGCCTCTGAACCCCATTTACATCATCCACTGTGGAGACGCTTAATTCACCAAAGTCTCTCTGTGGTGAGGTGACCCTTACAATGAAAACACTTCTGCTTCCTTTCCTTCTCATCAGGTACTCCTGGCTTTGTCACAAGCTTCATTATCACATGTGAGGAGAAATGCAGCATCTGTTTATTGCCATGTATTAGCACTAAGCTCCATAAATTGTATATGAAAATGGGGTGTCAGCCAGGAGAGATCATTCTTCAGCTGCTGCTGTTGGCAACTGTTGAAGTTTGAGACATCCTGTAGGGTAACACAGTAGTGAGCTGCTCAGTTTTTAATGGAAAGTCCCTTTCCTATTCAATTTCAATTCTTACAGGGTTCTGGACAATTAAGCTGGGGTTTGAGCTAGTGCAGATTGCTCCTAGGCAAAAGAAAAAGGACCTCTATTTGACCACTGTGGCTAAATCCATGTTGTTACCACTAGTCCTAACTATGGAAAAAATGAGATACAAGGAGGGAAGCACGAGCTGCACCTTCCAGTCTTCCAGTAAGTCTCCCAAATTCATTAACATCTGAACAGTAGTGTTAGGTCAGACTAAGGGTTTATTCATCCCACTATCTTTCCTTCAGATGCATCTTGACTATGTTTGTGGAGAGATTATGAAACCCTTTCCCCTGTGCGCTCTTCCAGCTCTCTGTGGTTTTAGTATGTCCTGATGTAAAGCCTGCACTCACACCATAATCTTTTTAGCAGCTATAAACAAAGCTAAATTCCACAACCTCCTCAATTCATTAATTCTTGTGGCCTCTGGAGCAGCTTGCTGTAAACAACACCACAGTGTAACTCCACAGTCATGAACAATTATTTCCTTTGCTGATTTAGTATCAGTTGTTCACTGCATTGTGAAGATCCTGAGCAAACTGTTCTCCATTTACATTTTCCCTGGCCATCATCATTTCACTGCTCTTCATCCCATCCTGCATCAGTCTCTCCACTCAGACCTCAGGGCTATTTAGTGTCTCTTCACAGGAAAGCTATGCTGCACTGACTGTCCCTGTCCTCATCCTGTGCTGTATCAGTTCTGACACCACGTTTTCTGGGATAGCAGTGACCTTAGTGACATTCAGTAGGTCAGGTATAGGTAAACATGCAAACTCCACAGCTTTTAAGTTAGGAAGGAAGTTACCCAATTAAATATTAATAACTCAGACAACTGAAAGAACAATGTCCTCACTGCTTTGCTGGGACCCACATTTACCTTACAGCAAGCCCAGAAATGTCCTCTTGGACTCTTCCAGTTGTGCCAAGGCACTCCTGGATTTGCCCTAGCACAGAGCAAGGTTTGCCCAAAGCACATCCCCCCCAAAAGAGATGCCCCTCCAAAGGCACGAGGAAGGCAGGGGCAGCCTGCATGGAAGTGCTATGAACGGGGAAGAAAAGGGCAGATATCAGGGGCAGGAACTTCATGGGGTTAATTTTTAAGACAGTGGAGGCTCAAATAGGGTTAATACTTTGAAGGGAAAGCACTGAGCGTGGGGGTAATGACAGTAGCCATAGTAGCCAAAAACAAAGTGGGGAGAGTCATTGGAGACCCTGGAAGAATTAGAGAAAGATAGCTACAGGGTAGTACCATTTGTGCATAAAGAAGGCTGAATATGCATCTTTTAGGAGGGAAAACTGTTTTCTTGTCCTCAAGAAGGCAAAGGATGCACAGAACAAACAAACAAACAAACAAACCCATGGTTGAGTAATTATATCAAGACATATGCTAGGCTTCATTATGACACCAGGGCCAGCAATAGGTTGGTTTATCATTTTTATGGATCAGGATGGGAGAAATAAATGCCCTAGTTCAGGGCAGCCCATGGAAGTATATAGAAGAATATCAGTATGTTTTGTTACTGTAAAGAGAAAGTAACAAAAGTTAAAGGAATGACATGTAGGCTTGGCTGCAGTCTCTGAGTAAGGCCATTAAAATGTTTTGCCAAAGGTAGTTCACAGACTTGTCCTTCTCTTGCCCCTTCTGCAAGGTGCTTCAGCTTCTGCAAGGCACAGCTGGCTATCCAGGGGAATTGCTGTCCCATCTCTGCCACAGAGGGAGGTATGAGCTGACTCAGGATGACGCAAGGACAACATAAACACTCATTTTCAGACAAATATAAAGTAGCCCCTGCAGCAAGACACAAAAGCAAGCCAGGGATAATTTGCTGTTAAGGCCAGATTCCAGATCTGAGGACAGGAAGGAGCTCTAGCAGACAAGGGACTTTCCTCAGTTTTGCACCTTGCCATCAAACCTGGTGGCCAAGGGGGCTCTGACTGAGCTGCCAGCTGTGCCAGCCCTGGCCTGCACAGCTGGGCTGGAGGGAGGCACGCAGCTGGCACAGGACAGTGGGCATGCATGGCTGCTAACGTGTTCCTGGTTCTTGTAGGAGCCACAGGAAGCAAATAAAAGGGCTTTCACAGAGCTACATGAAATGTTTTTGAATGACAGGACAGTGAATTGCAGGTATTTTTTTGTTTTCTTTTTTGATGCCACTCAGAAATGTTATTGGAAGAAAGAAATATACTATTATTTATGACATTTCTGTCTCTTCCATGCTGTCTCTCAGAGCTGCTTGGAAACCTCCCCAGCTCCCCACTCTGTTTGGCTTTTTGTCTCTGTTTTCAAGAAATATAGTCTCATCAAAATGGAAAAATATCCAAACTGCTGCACAGAAAATTGAGCCAATAGACTGATCACCTGACTTGGAGCTTGGAGGATAACTGCACTAATAGCAAACTGATTTGGGTTTTTTTTCCTTTCAGTCACACATTGCTCGACACTGAGATTTACCCCTGTCTTAAGGGTTGCTGCAAAAGTCAGATGGTGCTATAGATTTTCTTCAGAGAGGTGCAGCAACACCAGTATGAGATGCAGAGAATAAAATGTGCTTTGTTTTCAAGGAAAGGAGATTAGGAGAGATGTACTTACTCCTGAAAGAGAAATCTCCAAGTTATTGTGATAAACACCATTCTAGTAAGTATTAGTGTCCAGTCCTGGGAGGCTGGACTTCCCTGGTTAAGCTGCAGACTGATCTGTTTCCTCCTGAAAGAAAATTCATTCAATCATTTCAGGAAAAACTTTAGGGAAAACTATACAATATCAACAATAACAATAATCCCTCAACTGTATTTACTCCTCTTCTGTCACTGAGCAGTTGCTACCTCATTGCTTTAGGATCACAGCTACTGGCAAAGCCTGGGTCTCATCCTTTCTGTTTGCTTACTTGCTAAAATGTTAACAGTTAAATGATGAGAAGATTTAATTTATTTTGCACTGAAAATGGTCCAGCTCAAAGCGAGTCTCAATGCAGGCTGCAGCCACTGTGCTCCATATGAATCTGTTCAACAGATTTGCCACAACACTGCAGGATCTGGATGGATGTTCCCCAAAATGTGCTTCTCCCACTGCACCAGCTGAGCCTCAGCAGCAATGAGTGAGTTGTCTTGAGCGAAACACTCGCAGCTGTGGTGTTCAACAGAGAGGAACAGACTGGAACAAGCACCCCTACAGATGATCTGATGACAAGGTGAGCAGGGAGAGGCGATGAGGAGAGAAGGGGCAGTGAAAACACAGGATCTCCAAAGGAAACGTGGGCAGGAGGCAGGCCTGAGGGTGTGCACAAGGACTCAGAGGAGCTCATTCCTCTTGAAATACAGCCGACTTTTCAATAATCTTCATCTGCCTTTTTAAACAAAGTATCTGGGTTTTTTCCTATTTTCTGCTACAAGCATGACTCAAACCAGCCTCAACTGACACATGAAACCATTCTTTCTCTTACTGTACTTACCTGCCTCATTTGATATCTGCCCCAAACTTTGTCAGTAATGTAGTCCACAGTCCTATAGATTTATTTTTTCCCCCTTCTTTTAAATCTGCCACCTGGACAGGATCAAGTTCTGCAGTGAATGAGAGGAGCATCCTATAGGAAGCACATTCAGCTCATCAAGGTAGTTGTAGTGCACTTGGTAGTGTGAGTTGAGGCTGTACCACAAATTGTAATTTTTCTTTTCTCTACCTTCTAAGAGCATTTGGCTTTATGGTCTTTAAGAAAAGTAAATTGAAATTTAAATGTATATTAATAGGCTGAAAGACACAGATTCATTTCACAGACAAAAGGAGATAGAGGGTGAAAGCTTTAAATATTTCACTTTAATTTGTGTTTGGCATAAATTCTACCAGCAGTAGTTTTATCTCTTAGTAGTAATATTATTTAGCTATCCAGTAACTATTCTTACAACTGTAAGAACACAAAGGTCACACAAATACAGTAGATCAGAACTAAGAAAACTCTAATGTTTAGCAACATTTTTACTTGCTGCTTATCTAGTAATTCCAGCTTTAAATGGACCATATATGCTTATTTGAAGAAAGCTTTTTAAAAACTTTTCAAGTACTTTGTTCTAAAAGTAGTATTTATGCAGTCTAACACTGAAGATAGTGAAGACCAGAAGCTGCTTACCATAACAGAGAAACAACTTTATAGGCCATCATAGACTTGTATTAATTGTACAGAAGCAGGGAAACTTAAAGCCAAAAATGCAGACAACATAGTTCCCTCACTATGAAATAGCTGTTTATTGGATTTTATTTCTTTACTCTCCAGTAGATGGCAATCCAGCACTTGGCCAATAAAACAGTCATGTGGAGACACTTCTCTGTATATAAGTCTGTGGGGGCTTTAGTTATATATTCTAAGTCCAACTTTGGACTGCAAACTTTATCCAAGCAAATCATTCAAGTAGTGTTTTATTATATTGCTGGTCAGCATGAGACAACACCAAAACAAATAAGACTTGAGAAGTGAATGTGGAAATGGCACTGACTTTCAAAGCAGGGCAAAATTTTAATGTCTTTAATGGCTGCTTGTGGTTTTAGTTATGCCTCTTACATGGATTTTTAGAAGACTTGGGAAGTAAAATTATAAATTTTGGTATCTTCCCTTTTGGAAGTTTACTTGCTTTTGAAGTGTTGTATTTCTTGTGTTTAAGAAAAGATTCAGAACTCCCTGAATTCTCTCCCTTCTGTATGACCCCCTGTCCAGAAGGCAGCTGTGTGTCACAGAGTGTCTGTACCTTGCTGCTCCTTTACATTGCTCCAGGGACATTTCTGGGGTTGTCAGTGGAAGATCAAACCCACAGAATATGTCAGATTTGGCATAGACCCTGCCTCAGCTGCCAGCCTGGCTACTCACCTCTCCCACCTGCCCACATCACCAGAGCCTTCCGTAGGGCTTGGGGCAGGTATTTCCCTTCAGAGCAGGGAGCTGGGGTAGGTACGGATTTAGGGGCACCAGAAGGGAGATCAGGGGGGTTGGCACCAGCTGTGCATTGCATGACACAGGGATGGCTGAAGTGCTCCTCATCATCCCATGGCTGTGTCCCAGCTCAGGGCTGCACAGGCAGGGAGACCCACAGTCCAGGTTACCTGGAGAGGGAGGTAGGTAGGACACAAGAGGTAGGACACATCCTTCTGTGGAAGACAGTGACAAGTCAGTAAGCAACAAAGTGAAGGGAAGGCAGGGAATCAATAGAGGTTCAAGTGTATTTTGCTAGTACCTCCGAGTCCTCCTTGGCTTTCTTCATTTCTTCTTTCATCACTTCATTTATGCATTTGTTTTGAAGCTTTGTGATTTCTAAAAGTATGGATTGATAGGGGCAAAAATGGCCCTTTGTGAAATATTCGACCCTTTTGTAACAGAGATGAAAGCAGCAGCCCTGCAGAACAGTTTTCACTTTCAGACCCTTGTACCAGCCATCAATTACTATTTGCACTCCACCTTGAATCAAGCTGGAGCTTGAAGGAAACCACAGGTTTCCATGGGATGGAGATAATGGCAGCAAGTGGCAGAGTTCCTGTACAAATGTGGCTCAGAGAGGCTCAGAGTTTTTTTTTTGTTAATTGGCTCACTAGCAACAAGGGTGGGGCTGCTTATTTGGTCAGTTGTCATCTTTTGGGTTTTGTTTGGTTGGTTTTTAAAAAGCCCTTGGGTTTTAGACATAATTGATGCAAAGGCAGCGACAAACCTTGTAGCGACTGCTTCCTCTATAGGTTAAGCCAGTGAGCAGAAACCCTTTGTCTGGGAAAACTAACAACCTCTTTCATGTTCCCACTGCTACGTGTGAGGAAGGATGAATTGGATGTTGCAATTCAGGGTTAGCCACAGCCTGCTCAGACCAGCATGGAAACACAGAACAGCGGCCCTGGCGAGAGCCTGATGTCTCACCTTGTCCAGTGGTGATTGTCCTGAGCCAGGAGATGCCTCTTCTGGGGGAGAACAGCATGGAGCTCCCACAAGTGGAAATCGATGACAACTTTCTTCTTGTCCTTAAATTCTTCATATATTTTAAAGGAGTTCCTCCTTTAAAAATATATGCTTCAACTAACTTATTAAATGCATAATAAGGCAAGGCACAACCTTGCCTAATTCACACCAAATAAACGCCTGAGAATAGGAGACCTCTGTGGTCCCAGGAGGTAAGAAACGCTGCTCTTATTTTTAAGACATCCATCAGCTTTCCACTAATTGCTTCATCCAGCCCTTCCTTCATTCCCTCCTGTCTCTCCCAGTAAGCCTCACTACCACCTCAGCTGTTCCATGAGCTGGCTGATTCCTTTTCCTTCCTCCTGTGCCCTGAATGCAGCCAGAGCAAACACGTGCCAGGAATACTGCAGAGAGGGATTTTCACTTTGGCTGCTTGGAGGGACTGCCATGCTTGGGTGATTCAGGCACACCTTGGGAGGGCATGAAGGAAGAAGAGAGGCACAGCCTAGAAATGTTATTCCCACAGCACATGTAGGATTAAACAGAGGTAAGGAACCCTATTGGGACTGATAATGCAAATAACAGAAAACAAATAAGAGAAATCAAATGTTTCCTACTCTGGCACTGTGAAAACCTTGCACAAGCTTCAGGGTGCAACCTAACTGATCTTTGCTGTTTGCTCTAAATAGGATTTATCTAGATTTACTTCACTTACATCAAAAGACAGTGTCTGTAGCATTTCACTATTAGCCACTAAAACTTGCTGCTTTTCTGGGCCTTTCACTTCTTGTGCCTCAGGACTCAGTGCTCCCAGTAAAAGCAGTATTTCTCAGAATTAAAGAGTGTATCTGGTATGGATGCTCTCTCAATCACCTGATTGAGTTGAGTTTCTCTTCTGCAAATAGCATCTTGAATTCACAGAACTTTACAAAAGTTCTCAGCAAAGTAGATACACCTGGAAAAACGAGCAGAAATAGTCACCAGCATGGAAGGTCCCCAGCTCGCTGGTTTGTTTTCCTGCCTCCCTTTCCCAGCTGAACCTGGGATCTTTGTGAGGCCCTGACCTATTCACCAGATCAGTGCAGTGTTAATTGTGTTTTCCCCAGGCCACTTGTACCTCTTGGGCTGCTCGCTCAGGGCATCACAAGCCACTTTCGTTTGTGCACACTCCTCAGTGAGCACCAAACAATGACCAGAACTTGACAAAACCTTTGCTCTGGTCTTCTTGCGGGCCAAACACGTAACTTGACAGGAGAAGGCAGCAGGATGCAGCTCACAAGGATGTGAGGAGTGAGGCTGAATCTTGCTTTAGTGTGTATGCAGACAAACACAGAGAAATTTGTTTATGTGTTCCTGGGCATGAAACAACTCTGAAGCTTTTCCTGCGAGGTTAAACTCTGTGTTGCAGACACCTGTCAGCTCCAGGGGAGACATATCCACACATGGACAGGCATTGCATGGGAGATTGGGCCATTGCTTGTGATGTGAATTTGCATCAATCCTCAGAGACTCAGGTAGAAGCCTCCCGTATTCCTGAACTAAGACACAACTGATGAAATTGCTAAAATAGACACAAAACCAAAAGAAAACAAACAAAGTTTTGAATGCCTTCCAGAGGTTTTCCTGTGCCAAAAAGCAAATTTTTGACTCACGCTCACATGTGTATTAGAAAGCAGCCTTGAAACCCTTCCTTACTTTGTCATTAGGCTGATGAGAAGAAAACTGAGAAGGCAGCAGTTGGTCCCAAGGCATGCTGTAAATCCAAAAAAAGTCTCTCTCAAAGAGAAATGGTTTAATGAATTGAGAGAGCCTCTCATTTCTCATTTCATTAGACGACTTTATTAAGCACATAAGCACTTATTTGTGTTACTGAATTGATCTAAGCCATTCTTCTGCTCTTCAGAAATTGCACTACTCCAAATCCAAAACACCTTCTATGATGCTCATGCTCTGATGTTCATAAGCACGTGCAGCCTGTGCTGCTCTGTAAGAGCAGCAGATCTGATTGCAGGAGGGGAGCAATCCTGCTTCTCACTCTCAGCAAATGTGGCCTTACTCATGCAGCAGCTCCTGTAGATGGCAGGCAATTCAGTGCTGCTAAAAGAAAACAAAAACGTGTGCAGTGTTTGCCTGCAGTCTCAGTGTGCTCGGGAGCATCACTAATCTTGCTTTCAGATAGCCAGTGCCAGCTACAAAATTGCTCACACCTCAGGGCATAGTAGGTGGTCCACAGGATTGCAAATTCATTTAGTTTTTGGCTTTGTAGGACTGCTAGGACCTGGACACACCTGCAAGTTGAACTAACCTTAGCTCTCACTACCAAGCTCGTTCCAGGGGGGACTCTGGACATCAGAGTGGAAGGCAGGCTGCTGTCACACTGCTGTAGTGCTGTACAGGAACAGATTACCACAGGGCTGAGGTGGCATTGCATGGTTTTTTTCATCAACATTGAACTTGCCAGAGAGACAACCCAGTTCCACTCTTCGAGGCAGAGAAATGGTGGTGGTTTTTTGTTTGGCTAAGTGGAAATGGAGTCACTTAAATCAGAACTTTAAAAGTGAATGCTAGTATTAGGTAACAGCTTAGTCATGCTTCAGTAAAACATTAAAAAAAATAAATAAATTGTAACTTCCATTTTTAGTACCTGGTGAGTATATATTCATTACCATAGGGGTCAGATGAGCCAAAGAGAAAAAAAAATCTAAAAAAAGGCAAAAAAAAAGGCAAAAAAGAAGAAAAAGCAGTAGATTGACAGCCTAATTCACAAGGGTGCCCCCTTAAGGCAGGATTTGCAGACATAAACACAGCTCTTGTTTTCACAAACTTGCACAGCTGTGTGTGCATTTTGTGGCTAAATGAAGAGAAATGCAATTTGTGGGAATTTCAGAATAGCATATGCATAATATTATAAGGAATGTAGAACTTTTCAGGGATGCAAAAGGCTCTGCCTGCCTGGGATGGGATCCACCTTGGGAGAGCCAAGTCCAGAACTTCCAAGCCTCTGCAGGACTCGTCTCAGAGATAGTGAGCTTAAGCAGATTCAATAAACAACACAGCTGTTTAAAGTGCAAAATTGTAATCTCAACTCACCTTTCTCTCCTACTCAAACCTGTCTAGTCTTGGAAGCAGCTAATCCCACAAGGTGTTTTTCTGTTTGACCGTAGGCACCTATATTTTCCATGAACTTCAAGTGCAGCAGGCCAAGCAACAATATTCCTTTGAAATAAGACCTATGGTTTTGTTCTAGTCTGACTCTTTCTGGAAGAATACTAATTCTATATTCTACTAATTCTATAAATGTCCTGAAAAGTTTTTAAAGAGGGCTTGGTGTCTTTTTGGTGTAGAATATTAATAAGTTCATTTATGTGTGCAAAAATTCTTCTGCTCGGAGTCCCAAACCCACTGGAAATGACAGAATCTCGGTAATATCAGAGCTTTGAGGTCAGGACTTGAACATTATCAGTACAGTTACATCTGCAAGCACAGTCATGCAGGCACAAGCTCAGCATAGGCTACTTGAGTTGCAGAATTGAAGGAAACAAATAATGGTGTCCATTCATGCAGTGAAAGATGGCAGTGCCTGCAAAAGGGAAAGGCTAAGAACCAATAAGAATCATAGAATCACAGAATATGCTGAGTTGGAAGGGACCCTCAAGGATCATTGAGTCAAATTCCCGTCCCTGCACAGCACCATCCCCAAGAGTCACACCATTGGTTTTGTACTGCTTCCTGAATGTTAAAGGATTAACCTTTAGTGGACTCCTGAGGTAGCTCTGGTGGTACATGTAACATTACATTCACAGCTTTTAAGTCGCTATGGGCTTACACGTGAATCCTCTGCTCAGGCATGAAGTTTCTTTTTCTAAGTATTAGCAGCAGGAATTTTTAGCACGTTTCTCCCACATCTCTTTTTCTGGTGCAAACACATATGGAAAGAGAACGTTTAGAATAAGGATAGGTATGTAAGTGTTGGGGGGTGGCGGTGTTTGGTTTTGGCAGCAGCTACTGTGGTTAGCACACACTTGGATCAAACACAGCAGCAAAATGCTGAGAGCAATAGATGGGGCCTTTGTGTTTCAGCTGCTCCCCATGCAATCCTGGACCACAGCAATCTTGGAAGGGAAGCAGTACTCCTTCCAGCTGCAGAAATGGCAAGCGCCCTGGCTTTTCATGTTGTGCAGTGTTTGTTTTGTTTTTATTTCTGTTTTGTTTCTCGAGAGCCCCTTGGAAACGGCCTGTCCCGGCGCCAGCCGCTGCCGCCGCCCGAGCGCCCTCAGGGCCCGCGGAGCGCCCGCAGCCCTCGGCTCCCTCATTCCCGCGAAATGTTC
This sequence comes from Daphoenositta chrysoptera, assembly GCA_013397915.1. NCBI lineage: Eukaryota > Metazoa > Chordata > Aves > Passeriformes > Daphoenositta > Daphoenositta chrysoptera. The sequence goes on along the minus strand of VZRO01008377.1, from coordinate 807,293 downwards.
GCCACGTCCTGCAGCTCCGGTGGGAGCCGAAGGTTCAGCTGCCTGGATCCAGCCCAAAAGATTTTTTTGTTTTCCTCTTTGTTTCCCGAGTTCGGCTTCCGGTTAACGACAACTCGTGCAGACACGGCCTCCCCGGTTCCTTGGGGCTAAATCCACAAAGGATTAACTTCAAGCTGTTACCGTGAGGAGCTGGCAGCACGCTGTTAGGCAGCTAAGCATACCCATTAATTACACAGCAAATTTAACCAGACCGACAAACGCAAAACAGTAAGCAAGAAGTTACTCAGGTAAGCTGGCAGGAGGTGCCACAGTCATGTCCCAAGGCTCCTTTGCCCCAAACCCTGGACACTGGCGTCCTACTACAGACTGGAGACATTACCTGCTTGCTCAGGAGTTACAGCCTCAGGAATTCCAGCACCTCGCCAGCCGAACCAAGCACAGCTGCCTTTGAAAACCAGGCTGAAACCCCTTCCGGCAGCAGGAGCTGTGACTGCGACTCCACAGCTTTGTACTCATTAACCCTTCCTCTGGGTCCTCCAGTTACTGATTATTCCATTGCAAGTGGAATTAGGGAGAACTCACACGTATCTCGCTGAGCCCAGCAGCTGGACATTCACAGGAGGTAACAGACAAAGTTTGGATAGTGCTGATTAACATCATATCATAATTTAACAGCTGCTTCTAGTCCTGGATTATCAGGGCTTTTAATATTTTAAATGTTTTAAACCTTTTTCTCCTGCTGTAGATGTGTTGAGAGTGCTTACAAGGAGAGGAACTAGATGCTTGGTAAGCTACAGGTTGAGGGCCCAAAATATAAGCAAAAAAATTAAATCACTGGACACCACTACCAGAGCACTATATCGAGGATCTCTTAGCAAAATTAAAAACAACGAAAAAAAAGAGAGAGATCATGGAAATTTATTTACTTTTTATCTATGAACAGTATGACATATAATTATAGACAAGTTTTGATACACAGGAAAACCCTTTCGTCAACCATTTTTTTTGCTAAATGAAACAGCACAATAATCTTTACACATTCATATTTTGTTTTTGTTTTTTTTTTTTCTTTACAATACACAGCTTTCTTGGGTTGAAGCAAACTGCAGGACATATTGAGTACTGGTATATTACAGCTACTTACATCATTTAAGAACAGCAAATGGAGAAAAATAAGTTATTTAAATATTGATTTCATATACAGAAAGTGCAACTTTGTTAGTTGTTACATAACTTGCTTGACAGTTTTGATTCCCCAAAGGGTGTCAATTAATGATAAAAGTATCTTGGACCAAAAGTATTATTTATTCTAAAAATAATACAGTACAACTGCACAGCTGTGACTTGGTGAATCGACCACTATTGCTGCTCTTAGAGATGATGGCCTGTTTGAATAATTCAATGTTTAATGCTTCTGATCATGCTCCCAGTCTGCATCCACAGCCAGGCTCATGTAAGAGCACAGGGAATTGCCACCTGGGTAGCAACAGCAGGTTATTGATCAAAGCATAGGATTATGATGGCATTTGGTAATATTTTGGGCTTGCTGCTTCTATTGTTAAATAGCTGTTTGAGTTACTAAGATACGATGGATAGATACTTAACATGGTGAGCCTGAGCAGAGCAGATGAGGATTCCAGCAGCAGGTTTCTTCTGTGCTTCCCAAGAGTTAATGAGTGAACTTTTGCTTAGAGCACTGAAGGGTTGCAAGAAGATGCAAGAGGTTATGGCTCTCATAATGCACCACCTCACCTGCTTGGGGAATGCCACAGGTCACTGAAACCACAGCAGGGAAGCTCAAACACTGAGAAGCTTAAGGCTTTTTTTAGATTAGAATATAAACTAAGATTGTAATTCAAATAAGACCACAAAGCACAGTCTTTAAAAGAAAACAAAACAAATATTAAAACTCATAAATCTCAAACTGATCACTCCAGTCCTGATGGGTGTGATTTGGTTTCCCTGGGTCACATAATTATTTAAAAAGTATGGATTTACAAAGAGAATTTGGCAAACAGGTTCAGCTTATTCCCATAATTCTCCTTCTGTTATTAAGAGAGGGGGAAGTGATTAGTATGGGAGAGGTTTATTATATGACTTGTCTTCCCTGCAACACGAGGAAATTTGTTTCCTATTTTATTGCTAGAGTCAGCTTGGACTTTTCCATTGCTCCGATACAACTGCTGTCCGCTTACTTCTACTCTGCTCTGGTCCCTGCCAGCAATCCCAGCAAGTCTCAATACTCTTTCCATCTCCTGCTTCCTGATAGTCACCATGTAAGCCTCAGAGAGGAACAATTGAAAAATAATAATTATTTAAAAACCACTAATTTTTTAAACATTTGTTTCTTTCTTTTTTTTTTTTTTTAAGACTCATAGAAAATACTGAGCTATAAAAGGGGACCCATTGAGTCCAACTCATGGCCCTGCACAGGACACCCCAAGAGTCACACCATGTACCTGAGAGTGTTGTCCAAATACTTCTTGAACCTTGAACTCTGCCAGGCTCGGTGCTGTGATCACTGCCCTGGGGAGCTGTCCCAGTGCCCAGCCACCCTCTGGGTGAAGAACCTTTTCCTGATATCCAACCTAAACCTCCCCTGCCTCAGCTTCGTGCCCTTCCCTCGGGTCCTGTCACTGGGCACCAGAGTGGAGAGGTCGATACCTGCCCCTGTGCTTCCTCTCGTGAGGATGTTGAGACTGCAGACTCGGCTGTTCCTCACAAAGCTTCCCCTCCAGACCCTTCACCATCCTTGTGGCCCTTCTTTGCACGCTCCCCAACAGCTTAATCTCTTTTTTATATTCTGGTGCCCAAAACTGCACACAGGACTCGAGGTGAGGCTGCACCAGATTTTCACCAGCTGTACAAAACATGTCTGGAGTATGTCTCCTGATTCTGTCATATCAGAACGTGCTGCTTGTCAGACACCTAGGAGAATACTACAGAGCTTTGCTTGAGAACAATTTAAAGTTGCATCAGTGAATTAGTTGCCTTCATATGATGGTGTGCAGTAGACATTGGTGAAATATGAAATGAGGGAAGTAAACCTAACAGCTATCAATTGTACCAGGAGGCAAATTAGTTATCATCTGTAGTAAAATGCATATTCATCTACTTAAAACATGACCGTGAAAGGGCCAGATAGAGTAAGGAATCAAGGAGTAACCACGATTTTTCATTCATCAATCTGAGAGCATTTTATCAGGAGAAGTCATTAGCTCAGTATGAGGCTGGGATAACTGGGGCACCTAACAGTGAAGTGCCTTGTCCGGTTTTATACAGTAAATTGATGTCAGAACTGGTATTGGAAATAGCTACACATCCTGGCCTGTGCCCAGGTTTCTATTCTATCTTCTTTTGCCTGCCAGACTAAGCTTGCTCTGTCTTCCGTGGAGCATTTGCACTACAAGAAGCTGAAGGTCACACCATATATAGACCCCAAAGAAAAAGCTAGATATGTGCTATTCATGATAATTTGTATTTGGTATATAAAACGTGTTCCCAATATAGAAAAATAAAATCTGTCATTAGTCATATATGTGACTGGAACGTTTCACATGGAGTTAGGCAGAAAAATAGCATTGCATCACAAAAAATGGATAATCACGTTTGCCAGAACAATGCTCTTTTCCGGTGAGAGGTAATATTAACGCAGTGGTGAGGGATATCAACTCTTCTAAAAATCACAGTGTTATTCATAAGACTATATGGGAATTTTCTTGTCCATGCAATGGAATTACTGGGTCTAATGATTTCTATGGGACACAATTTGCTTTTTCAATGCGAGTGAATTTTCATTTGCAGAAACCCACTGTTTGGAATCAATATGGTCAGGATACCAAGTCAAAGCTGCAGCATAATGATTGACAATATAACACAGTACACAGAATATGATTAAAATGAAAAGCAGTTACATATATACAAGGCAGTATATCTTGGAACAGTTTAGTAACAACAGTAAATGCAGACTGTAGTGAACAAGGAGTTAACCTGACAACCAAAACCTAGCATAACCCTGCATTTGTAAAAGCACCTCTACAACACAGGAGATGTTATGATGAGGCATTTTATAGAAGCTACTTCAGCTGGAAATCACCCTAAATGCAGCCTAAGTGTGACAGGTTGAAACAAGGCTTGGGAAATGTGAATACAGGTAAGTGAACACTAGGTAACTGCTTAAAAGCTTATTTTAAGGCAAATAAAAAGCTGATTGCTAGAAAGCAGTTATAAAAATGACCTCAGCTCTGTACAGATAAAAAGAAGCTTTCTGACTCTCTGTGGGTTAGTTGCATTGAAGTGACAGAGATGGACCACACTGAAAACTAATTTCAGTCCATCAACTTCAGCCTAGCTAAAGGCTTCATGGCAACTGGGACCTATACCAAGCAACAGCAAAGATGACTGGGGAGGGCTTTGTGTTTAGCTCTAGACTGCTAAAATAAACAAAAGGCATTTGCCAAACAGCTTCTACTGGAATTTGCACCTTGATTTGTACCTGGTTGTTAGGACTGATTTCAGGTACCTGGAACCTAGATGTACAAAAGACCTATTACTAGCATCACTATCACAAACTCGAGGAAAATGTGCAAGGGTCCCTTAATTCTGTGAAGCTGTCTGATTCTCAGGCCAACCCTGTGCAGTTTATGAAATAGGAATACTTTAGATGGGAGTGAGGGGGGAGGGAAGTACCACATCTGTGTTACCTGGTGGTTGCTTCTCTTCTCCTTCAGTCGCCAAAGACTTTCATATCCTTTGAAGAAGATATCTGCCTGTCCTGGGGAGCCACTTCCTCCATCCCTTTAGCTACGTGAAGTAATTAGAGCGATACTGGAGCAGGAAGAAGCAGTGGATGCTCGACCAGGCAATGTCACACTATGAGCATGTTAAATTGCCTCTGGATCAAGAGGTTTGAAGAGTCTTGCTGCTGCCAGGAGCTTGCTTATGTGCCTCTCCTCTGTGATGCCAGCTTTTTGAAGGCAAGTTTGTGACAGAGAAGGCACTTTGCTCAGTGTGTTGAATCCTGCTTCTGTGAGCAGGCTGGAATACATAGGCAGACCAATGGAAATCAGCCAGTCAGATACAGAGGTGATGAGTCCTGGGGATACAGGTTTACGGCAAATTTCTGTGAGTCCTCCACTTGGAATCTGGGGAGTAAGTAAAAAAGTAAAAAAAAGATAAGTAAAAAAGTAAGTAAAAAAGAAAGAAAAGAGAACCTTTAATGTTAAACATATCTGATTCTACAAGAAGTCTTTTTAAAAATTTTATTTTCTCTTTCAAACTGCTAGAATTTCACAGCAGATGTTTTAACTTTTCTCATGTCGTATTTGTCAGTCAGTATGAGAGTGGTGTGGGCTGAAAGGCTCAGATCCCTTGGCCAGAAGCAATGACAACAATTTTGGCAATACAAACACAGTGGGCAGTATCCAGCTGTTTGGCTGACTGTCAAGTACCATTCCGAATTAGTCTGAGATCAGTAAAGAATACTCAGTAACACGACTTTTTAGAGTGATCCATTTTATTTCTCAGTAAAGCCAGAGAATACCAATTTTGCCTATTACCTCCTCAGACAGACCTAGTTCTCTCAGAAAAAGCCATCAAAGTTTTTGATGGTTTCTCCCTTCTGCTTTTGCTAAGGAGGAGTGGACATTAGTATAGTTTAAGAAACGAAAAAGGAGTGTAAAACCTTTCAGATTTTAATACAGAAGCATTTAAAACATGCCACCCTTAGTGAGCAAGTCTGTTACCACTGCTTGCAGTCTGCTTAGACTTTTAAGACCATTATTTGGTCAGGAGAGGGCTACCCACTCTCCTTTCAACTACTGAGTGTCCTCCTTTGGGCCCGGGGGAGGTAGCTCCTGCCCCTGCAGTACCTCTACCTATGCTGCACCTGCTGGATGAACATAAGGAGCACTTCTGTACCAGGACTTCTCAAGTATCTCCCTTTACTACTAGTCAGTCCTTTTAAAAGTCTGCTCATAAATGAGGAAATCTGCTTTATGGGAATACTCACTGCCATGCGATGCTGCTTCCTCAGCTGCTTTACCCGGATTTGGTCCATGTTTGAGGCAACGTCCTTTTCAGGCTGCTCTAAATCTTCAGAGTACCTCTGTACCAAAGCCTCAGGAATGCCACAGCGACCGTGCTGAATGTTCCCAGCCAGACACAAAGGAGAGAGGACAGATTAAAGAAGTGTATCTATACAGACCAACCAGTGCAACGGAAAGAGAAGGGCAGGATGAGAGCAAGAAGGAGCTTTCCTTGAGGTTCCGTGAAAACTGAAAAAGTAATCCCTGAAATACTACTTCCTTACCCCGCAAAAAGCTGTACTAGTTGATGCTATCAATTCAGAGTTTCTTGGAAACATAAAATCTAATCATTACCTCCATTTTCAGTTCTACCCCCCCCACATTAGCAGAGAAAGAGACATTTCCATGCCCAGTGCCACCAAGGCACCAGTGGTCTGAAAAGACGAAGGTTCAGAGTAAGTCTGGGATTTCTGAGTCCCCCACAACACAAGAACTACTTGAGGCATAAGGTCTGATAGCAAAGACAAACAGAGTTACAGAATGTGTAATGTCCCAATGATTGTTGGTTTATCTTACCCACAAAAAACGTCAGATACAATGAGTGACAGACTGTCCCTTGGAATGCTAGCAGAACAAACCCACTGAAGTGATTACCACTTACCTTGTCTGAGTACGGTTCTTCAGTAAGATCAATGTCTTCAGACTGCAACTTGTTTTCTATGACCATTTCCAGATCCATTCCTCTGCTACAAGAGACTTTCCTTGCTGCTGCAGGACCGAGCTTTACCACGTGCTGCTGAACACTAGCAGTCTCTGGGAGCTCTGACAGCCAGGGTGGCAGTGGGCTAGGGGGGCTGCTGGACTCCTGTTCAGAAGATGTCCTGTGGACAGGTACTGCATGACAATCAGTGGGAGTGGATGAGTTGGTCTTTTTTGCTGGCAAACATGGTGCTTCTAAACTTGAATGGTTTCCACTTGTGGTCATGGGAGGGTGATGTAATCCATTAGAAAGGCGTTCTCGGCATTTTTTGGCAGGGACAGGTGGCGGCTGAGAAGGATTTTTTGGTTGCATTCTTGCCTCATTTGTGCCTTTTTGCTCAGCTTCTAGACCTCCCTTGAGGACTGGAGCATAATCAGCCCGTGCAAGGTCATGAAAACCTTTACTCTGTATTTCCAGAGGTGTCCTTGTTGCATGATGCATCCCTAAGGCAGGCTGAGCTTCACAGTTTTTCATAGGGAATGGAGCAGGCTTTCCACCTGCAGTCTCCATTACAGAGCAGTTCAACTCCTTAGCTCTTCCCTTCTGAGAATTAGCAGCTCCTTTGCCCTGCTTAGCCATGAAATCATCTCCCTTACAGCTGCCTCCATGAGACCGAGGCGGCAAGGCAGAGCCAGTTGCCTTTTTAGCTATATCCAGCGAATCCTGAGGAAAAGAACCTACTTTCTTGTTAGCATCCTGTAAGTTAGTAGTGGGTTCTCCCTGGAGATCATCCAGTGAGTGAGATCTTGGCCATGTCTCCACACCCTGGGGGCCATCCAGAGTTTCATAGCTTCGACAGACAGCCACTGGTAAACTTCTGCGGTTCTTCTTCGGCCCCGTGAGGGCCGGGGGCTTGACAGAGCTCTGCAGAGCACGGTGGGCACAGCTCAGCCGGCCTTCTTTGTCCCCTGGCTGCAGAGTTTCTATTGACTTGGTCAGGGGAAGCGTGGGATAATTTGATAGCTGGTTTCTGCTGAAATCCCTAAAGCTATGCTCACTTGCTGATTTTGAGGGAGGAAGACAAGTCCTTCGATTTTTACCTAGGAACAAATAAATCCACCGTTAAAAATAAAATCTGTAGCATAAATAACAGATCACTTCTAAATGGCTTTGATTTCATCAAAATTTTTTAGTCCCTTTTTGTTAATTCAAAATGTAGACAAACTCACTGGCATTTCATGCATAAAGATTTGATCTGAACTTCCATTTTAATAGTAAATGTTATCTTTTGAGTAAAATACATCCAAAATATTTAATATCCTTCCTGCTCTTCAATGTGCAGAGATTGGAGGTTTAGCTCATATAAACCTTGTTTAGTGTAGAAATACTGTATCCTACAGTTAGAACTGATAGCCTATACTCTTTGCATGAGGTGGTTTGACAGGCCCCCTTGAAATAACTCAAAAGATGTACACTTTTTTCTTCTTCTCCAATTTGTTTAGTATATAAACATTAATGTTCATCTTTTAATAAAGTTTACTAGTTCATGTAGGATTTTTTTAAAAGACCCTGTTTATGAATTTTTAAATTATGTGCCAGTAGTGTTATTTCATCTTTTAAATGATCAGCAGACTATTTGCAATGGCAAAACAGAGAGCAAGAAAGTGCAGGAAGACTGGTTTTGCATCAGCCCCTTTGGAAGGCTACTTTCAGGGAATGCAGAGTTTTATAGAAAAAGATCTTATGAGATGGAGAAGTGTTTCAAAAGGGAGTTTCAAGTGTGACTAATCTTAGTCTCAAGCCACAGTATGTACTTTTAAGCAACAGATACTTTCTTCTTATACTCTTTGCCTTCAGAGCTTTATCCTGAACGATGTTCAGTGCTTGGCTTTTGAATAATATACACTGTTCAACTTGCATATGAATTAAAGAACCTGTTTAACCTAAAAAAATAAATACCTTGCTTTCTCTTGCCTCTTACTCTGCTCAAGGAGTTAAAAAAAACCAAGTATCCAGAAAACCAGCAAAGAAAATTGAGGTTACATTTAAAAAGATGTAAGGAAAACACTCTCAACAAAAAAAAGTTAAAATCAAGGTGTGCCTATAAGGATGAGCACAGAGGAACTCCTTTCTCAGAAGCTGTATAGTTCACAGTTCATCTCAAGCTAAATATCAGCATTTCCCCACAATGCTAACAGAGACACATCCCACACTGAAGTTGTCTCTGTTGGTGCTACCTTGAGTTCAGGTAACTCAGAGAAGTAGCAGAAAGAACCTCTCTGTCTGCACCCTTCCATGGAGCTAGGTCACTGCCTTCTGAAAATAACTTACAAACACATTAAAAGGATGTGTAAGAAATGTTACATTCATTTTTTAGTGCCCCCAGGTGCTAATGTCCATATGTAATGAGCATGGAAAGGAGTGTTCTCTTTCCATTATTCATATTTGCCAGCACATGCCTGACTTGTGCAGTAATTCACCCTCTTGTCTGGGGGTTGCTCTCACAGCTCACCCAACAAAACCCATGTGCCTTCTTTTCAATCTGGTATATCAATCGGGGGTTACACTGATTTTGGGAAAGCTCACTCAGGAACCTCAGCACTAAAAGAAAAGTTGTGCAAAACCCTACTACTGTGCAATATAAGCTCTTACTGAAGCCATAATGGTATCTAGTTTAATCAAGCATTTATTTTCTTTAGAAATGGGGTATGTCTGCATAAAGTCAGTAGCCCAGGAATGAAAAGAAGAAAAAATGGGGAACAGGAAAAGAGAAAAAAAAAAGAAAAAAAGAAATTTTGTGAAAGTAAAATCAAATCTTTAGTTCATTCCAACCCTGTTAGGCATACATATACAATTGAGGTGAGAACGGCAGGAAGTTAAAAATATTTTGTCTATAACATCTATAAGCAGACATGCAATCTTTTAAGCTCTCTGCTTCAAAATGGTTTGAAAGATACTGCTGGGTTCAATGCTATTGCTTTCTACAAAGGACAGTAGTTGAGAATATAATTTCTTTTAATGTGGTTTAAGTGAAGAGCAATATCAGGAGGGGAGCTATGATTTATTTCTCTTTTTTCATCTATTCCTTCCCTCCTCCTGACTGTCAGGTATAATTTTATTATGCGTCTGAGACACTAAAAAAGAAAGGTAATATCTCCTGAAAACACATTTTTAAATATATTTTTAAGTGGTTTTCACAAAGTGGAGAGTTATATAAATAATGCCCACAAATGTAACATTCCCTACCTTAAGGAAAAAAACAAACAAAAAAAACACCAAAAACCCACCCCCCCCAAAAAAAAAAAAAAGAAAACCAACCTGCAAGGGTTAAAGTTTATAGCTAGTTTAAACTGTATTTTTAATGTTAGGATTTTTGATAATAACTCAGTCTTATGAATCCCTGGTACAGTTATGCAGTCCAATGCCTTTCATAGGGCTGTAAACCATAGAGGCATCTCTCATTTAAATGTGTGCAGAAGGACACAGATGTCTGCATAAAAAATAGGATTACAAAGGTGGTCCTTGCAAAAAATGAATTAAAAGTTTATATTATTTCCAGGTTCAGTTCAAGCTACAGGCAACACTTTAACTCTTCTGTTTGATGTTATGATGCAGTTCTTGCTAAACAAAGCACTGTCCACCTCTCATGATACTTCTTGTTATTACCATACAGGGAAGGAACTTTTCAATTCCTTGTCATCATCTGCCTCAGAAGAAAGGAGACTATCTTGGGGAATTGTTCTAGAGGTAAAAAAAAAAAATTCACTGTTTCTTGTAGTATTTTTTTCCTTATGGAAGATGGTCCTCAGAAATTAATGCATACAAAACCAGACACAGAATGCAGTGTCCAAAGCCCAGATTTTTAAACTTCATTTTGGCATTGCTTTCTGTGGCTATATTTTGGGTGCATTTCAAACTGCTCTGTTGACACAACAAAGATGATGGCCCCTCAGACAATACTGGCCTCATTGCTTTTTCTACTGATTACAAAGAAGTAGAAATGCACATTACATTAGGCAATGTGGCCACCTGTTCTGTTGCTTCCTTTCATGACTAATCAAGTGCTTAGGATGCCTGCCAGGTATTATGGGAATCTGGGCTTCAGTTTCTGAACAAATCAGAGAACACCCTTTTCTCAACCTGATAAAGGCCTGGCTCATTCAAGTCTGCACATTGCATGTGGAATTCTATCTCTTTACATCTCCTTGAAAAAGCTATACAAAATAACAAGTAAGGGTTCAGAGAAGCCAGGCATGAACAGGGATGGGACTGACTTATAGGGAATAATTAATGGGCCTTCTCAGACTAGGAAAGAGATGACTTGGGAAGGAGTATGACAGAGGTCTATATACAGATACTGTGAGGTATGGAGGCTCTAAGGAAGACCAGGGACATTCATAAAAAGTTTCAGGAAAATTGATGAATGCCAGGAAACAGCAAATTTTGAAGTCCTTAAGGGAGTCATTCTCCAAGACTGTCCTAGGAAGCATCATATGCACATGCTCTGTTCCTATACCATTCTGTAGATATCTGCTTCAGCCAGTCCTGTGAGAACCAGATTTCTGAAATGGCTTCCAAATGCACCTCAGACGCCTGCAGGGACCACGAGCTCAGTAATGGCACCACTGTCCCAAGTCTAAGGGACAGCTTGCTCTCTCTGTCCTGTTCCTATAAGGACTAATCCTCTGATCATGGATGCTTACTTCCTGCTCTGAGGTTTTTCCTGTCTAACACTGGGTAGATCACAGACTGCATGCTCCTTGCTCTCTGTGAATTGAAATTAAACCACAATGCTGCTATAAGTACACTGTAGATACCTAAGAGAATATCCAAATATTTCTGCAGTGGCACCCAGAAAAGTACTTACAAAAGATACTCTATTATAGTACATAGCAAACCACTTTCTAGCCAAAATGTAAAAGCAGCTTTGAAATCTTGAACTGATGCCAAAAGATCCAATAGCAGCCCCAAACTGGACACTATACTAGTCATAAAAATATTATGTATAACCATTCCCCGGAAAATCTGATGACTGGTTTCTTCTCAGAATGCACTTCCCCTTTATGAAGTGCTGATCTGCACATGATGATACTTACACCAGACAAGTTACTATCCTAAATGAGAACAGAATGTATTTTGAAAACAATATGCATTTAAACAACTATGGACCATGAACTTTGCAAAGAAGGTGGAGCACATTTCTGATGAAATAGCACATTTCAGATGAAACAGCCTTGACAAAATCTCTGAATGAAACAAATGTTCTTTTCATAATGGTTTTAAAAACAAGCACTAAATGCATTTGTGAGCAAAAATGATGCAGAAATGCAGCAGGTCATACATAAAAAACAATACGAAAATAATCAGTATTTCACATTCTGGAAAACTCAGACAGAAATAATTAGTTTAAATGTAAGTACCCAAGCAGACAGGCAATGCCAATTGCTTTCTAAAGGTTTCATTATATTGTTAAAGTAAGGAAAGCGTACAGGCAGCACTCTAACTTCAGTGTTACAGCTATCATTATGATTGTACTTTGAGATAAAAAGAAAAGAAAATTGTCACATATGCCATATATTTAGCTATGATTCTATTCCAGCATGCCTAGTGGATGTGGATTCATATTCAAGAAAAAAGCCTCCCCACTTTCAGGAATTTAGTGTACTGTCAATTTCAGGCATTCAGCTTCAAAGCAAATTGCAATTTTCTTCAATAAATGGTTATTTTTCAGTGGCACAGTAACAGAAAATGCACATACTAAGAGATGGATCTTTAGCTTTTATTTTAAATTGGAAAAATAGCCTCTGTAAAGGGTGTACAGAATCTATTTATTCTGTTCTTGGTTTGCTATTTATGGTGAATGATAGCAATGAATCCAGGCAGCCTGAGGCCAAGGCATGGCTCAAAAGCTTGGTGTGAAAATGCCTAACTCAAACCAATTCCAGCTCTTTTAATATTTCATCCCTCATGACAAGTTTAGACCATCCCAGAAGTAAAGCATGCTCAATCGGCACAATAACCTGTTTCTTCAGATCAGAGACAGCAATCTCTATTATCATCATCTGCCTTGGTAATTTTTCAGTGCATCACCTTTCACTGATGCAGGATAAGGCAATGGGAACTGATATCATTAGCATTTTTTTCATAGTTTATTTCCTTGCCAACTCCTCAATTATTTAATTTTCTAGTGCTCATACACTAAAAAGTCCTAAATCTCTGCAGTTGGGCTCTGATTAGAGGACAATGCAACATACAACCCAAAGCAATCAGAAAAATATGGCCTAAAACTAAGAACGTTTTTACTTAACAGCTTTTGTATGGGTTCAAAAGAAATCCTCCTAATCTCAGTAGAGTTCAGAGACTTCTCCCTTGGTGGTCCCTTAGACTTGGGCTGTCAGTGTGCAAGCAGTGTGAGCCTCATGAGGCACAGTGGCATGAGAATATGATTGGGAGTGGAGAAGGCAGGGGAATGGCAGTGAGAAAGACTTGCCTTTAGGATCACAAAAGAAACACTATTTGTGATCTGTTCCTACTAATGGAAAGAAATAAATTAGAAACAGTAGCAGTGAAAACCAACGGCTCAAGCCAAGAGGGAAAGAGGTAGTCAGAGCAAAGGACAAAGTCAAGTAGGAAGTAGCTTGTGTTAGCTAGGAACAGGAGCAGAAGTATACGAAGTTATCTACTGAAAAAAAAAGACTGCAGGAACTAAAAGGCTCATTGTTGTCACCATTACCATTCTCCAGGTTTTCACTGCTCTCGTAGCAGCCAGAATCCCGAGGAGAGCATCCGGTTAGGCCTTGGCCTTCAATGAGAAGTTTCTCCTGAGATCCTGACTGGTCGCTGTTACCTAGAGGATTTGAGAATACAGTGAAAAACAGGCAAACAGAAAATGTAGCTGAACTTCTCAACCTTCCATTTCTACCACCATTGTCTTGTGTGTCCAGAGAAGGGCAACACAGCTGGTGAGGGGTCTGGAGCAGAAGTCTTATGAGGAGCGGCCAAGGGAGCTGGAGGTGTGGAGCCTGGAGAAAAGGAGGCTCAGGGGAGACAATTTCAGTGTTGCAGCCAGGTGGGGGTTGGCCTCTTCTGCCAAGTAACAAACAATGGGACTAAAGGAAACAGTCTGAAGTTGTGCTAGTTTGAGAACTAATTGAGAACTAAGGAGAAATTTCTTCACTTGAAAGGTGGTCAGGCACTGGAACAGGTTGCCCAGGGCACTGGTTGAGTCACCATCACTGGAGGTGTTTCAAAGATGTGCAGATATGGCCCTCAGGGACATGGTTTAGTGGTGGACTTGGTTGGACTTGCTGTACCTGAAGGTCTTTACCAACCTAAATGATTCTATGATCTTCCCTATTGTATTATTTATATCAGAAAAGAGTGAGCATTAGGAAAAGCCATCACAAATGTTGGAAACATTTGTAAACATCCTGTTTGGTAAATGATTACCAACAGCCTCAGCAAGAGTGTGAGGGAGCAGCACAGTACACAATAAAAGCAGAATGGAATTCCTGTGTGCCTCAGCTGCCTTGGGGCCAAGTCCTGCAACTTACCACCACAAAAAATTATTTAAAATGATTGTCAAAGTTCTTTCTAAGACTTAAAAAAACCTCCAACACCCAAAACAGAAGAAAAGAGCTGAAAAGAACCAAGTCAAGTGAAAAAGAATAAAATCCTGACTCTGAATTACCTTCCAGAAGACCCGGAGGAAGGATCGGGGCTGAGTCTAGCACATTAGATACTGCCCCCTAACAAAAGATGAAGGGACATGAAGGAGACTAATGGTGCCAATTCCTTCCTTCCTTGGTCTGTGCAAAAAGCCAACACTCAAGTGTGGTCCATCCAGCCTGCATACACTGGATTCCAGGAATTTACCCAGAATGTTTTGTCATAAATCGTATTTTTTAAAGAAGCTAAATCTGGAGCTGAAGATACAGAATACCAGTGTCATGGTACAAGAATACAGTTTATGCTGTGGGATTTTTTCCCCTGCAATAAAATGTCAGAAATGGCTAGTCCAATTCCTACTCTCAGCATGTGACAGTTAATTATGGGGTGGAACTATGGGCTGTTGCCCTTCCCAGATTCCAGCTGTCTGGTCCCCACTTCTCTTTCTCTTCATCATCCTGACTTGGAGCTGGAATTTGTACTTTCCTACCACCAAATCTTCAAGTTTTCAAACCAAAATTGAAGGATCCTGAAAAAAATTTTTACTTCAGGGAAGTTCAGCTTCTAAATAGGTCTACAAATAATGAAGAGAAGCTCATCTTAGGTGACAAAAAGCTAGTCTGATATAAGTGAAAAGAAACTAATTCTGCAACTGCAACTTTATTGGGAGCTAGAGAAGGGCAAGGAAAGAGTGGATGCCTCTTTGGGAAATGAACAAGAAAGCTACACAGGCCACACTAAAGACACTAACCACACATATTGCTGTAATTGAATTAAGCATTTCCCACTTAATAACAGCTGCTTAAATTGCTGCTATGGCAGTTTAAGCTAAAACATAGGAATTTGCACAGAAGCAGCTGAGAAAGCCCTCATACAATCCATTCTACTGATTCTGCTCGGTGGATACCAACCTTGTACTGTCACTTGGAGCTGAAGGGCAAGTTCAGCACCCTTAGGTTGCTGCAGCTAGGCTCTGCTTCCTCCTGTGCAGCAAAGACACCCTTGCATTTGACTGCCATGGCTTACTCCACTTCTCCTTGTCTTTGCAACCACTTTCCCGAGACCATGTGTACAGTGAGCAGAACTGCACTGCTGTACACAGACAGCTGGGTCACTGTTTTTCACTCTTTGCACTTGACTGATACATTTGCTCCCTTTGAAAATTGCTGTGTTGTCATATACACAACCTGAAGCTACCTTTACAATCCTGCAATTAACAGTCCAAGAACCAAAAGCATGTGTAGATGAAATTAATTCACATTACACTTCTCCACAGCCCTCTGGGCTTTGACTTTTTTTTACTCTTGGTAATCTTAATCTCTTCCCTCTAATCTGGAAATTCCTTCTTTCCTATTCTCTATGTCTCAGCCTCTTACTTTGAGTAGGTTATCTCAGGATTTATTCTTGAACATCAGTATTCTAAAGTGTTATGTGTTGTACACTTGATATTCATTAAGTAAGTTGGGTGGCAAGGCTTACATGAACAGAATAATTCCAGCAGAGCAAAAGGAAGTCTTAAGTCACTCCTCAAAAATCTTAATGTTACACAGGATTACTGTGGAAATAACTAGATTACGGAAAAAAAAAAGAGATCAAAATCCTGGAACAAGTTTTCTGCTTTAAGGGGTTCACAAGGTTCTTGGCAGAGCTCTACTAAAACAGAAAACCTCAAATATCCCACGTACTATCATATTCCTGAAGAAGTTCCACTGCTGTGAGGAGAACAGCTCTGTGCTCAGGATCTCGGATGTTCAGTTCATCCAAATCTTCTTCTTCTAAAAGCTTAAAGGTATCCAGATCTTCATAACCATTGAACAAAAAAGTGGGCATGTGCTCCTGCACAAAGGGAAAAAAATAAGAGCTGTAAGACAACATATTTATTCAACTTACTTTGTCAATAAAAATACTAAAAGAGATTTTTGCAGCCAGCAAGAGTTGCAGTAATTAAGTGCAAACCAGTGCACAACAGCAAAATTATAGCAGTATAGTTTGCATAAGCACTGCTCTGAGTTCAGGGAGGCAGCTGTGCCAGAGCCAGAAGGCTGCACGTCCTGTTGTGTTTGGAATGCACTGTGTTAGGTGGCCTGGGTACCGTGCTACCTGAAGGCACAACACGGCATGGCTCTGTTTGAGGGGAGGAGTACGAAGGGTGAACGACAGCCACACCAGTTTATCCCGAGAAACGTGGGAAAAAATGTCCACTTTAAAGACAGAGTAATTATTGCCATTTTACACTTTTTGCTTGCCTCTGGAGTGTGCTAGCCTGAGGTCATACTGTGCAAGGATTTACAGTCTCTGAGCGCACATGACTCGCAGCCTGTGGCCCTTCATCACGCTGACAGGCAGCTCTGCCTGGCTGCAGCTATCTTCACTCTTGCAGCTGAGACCTGATATTCTGCTAAGTGGTGTCACAGTCCTTTGGATCATGAATCTGGTGTGCAGCCTCCAAAACTAACAACTCCAGAGGTGTGGAGCAAAAGCAAAGCAAAAATGAAGGGTAAGCAGAGAGAGAAAGATCTGGGACCTTCAGATTGATGCGATCCAAGAGGTCCTCCACGGACTTGGGCTGGGGAGGTCTGCTTTTCCGACGTCTCCTGGTGGGCCGCTTCGGCTTCTCCTCCTCTTCGTTTAGCACATCCACGTAGATAAATTTGAAAGTGCCAACTTTGTTGTTCAGCAGACCCATCCAAGTGCCCATGGGGGGTTTGCTGATTATGTCGATGATGTCACCTTTCTGCAGGCCAAAGAAGCAAGAAAGCAGCTTAGTTTTCTGACAGATATTTAAGCAAACACACCCACTTGGATTTCCATGTATGTGGGATGGACAACACACTTTGGTTTTCAAAAGGTTAACCACAGCTCTTGCAAAAATGCCTGATTATACTTGTTTTACAAATGGAAGAAAAGGGAATTAGGTGATATGCCTCAGACCACAGAGCAAGTCAACAAAAGAACCTGGAATGAACCTCGACTGTCCAGATTCACAAACCTGCTGACATCTCTGTAGAGCATCAGTGCTGTTTGGTACAAAAGTCTCTATGCTTGCAACTACCTGAAATTGGTGCAAAGCAGAACATGCTCAGTGTATATGGGAACAACTTCACATCAGATCTCCTGAGCAAAGGAAGCCAATGCAGAAGGAACCAACAAAGTTGCTTTTCCTAAGGTGCTCCTGACCATTACAAAGAAACGGACACACAACTGCTTTTGCATGCCTAAAGAGATTACCTTACATACATCTGCTTCAATAGGAATTAGCTGCCCTTGGAATTTTAAGTAATCAATGTAAGAAGTCAGATAGTTTGAATTGAATACAGCACAACTAAAAATAATCAAAGCTGATATCCAGAAAAATTAAAGGGGGGTGAACACTCAGTTAGCAAAGTATTTCAATATAAACTCAAGCCAAGTTATATTAACTGAAATGCCTTTAAGAGACATTGTGTGCAGGTGGATGCACATTTCTTCCAAGAGTTTTGAAAATTTTTCCATTGAGGATTATTTCATTGTGGCAGACAAAGTATTTTTCCAATCTTTAAAGCAAAACCTTGCAAAATGGAAATGAATTCATGGCACATCTTTAATTCTCCAGAAACTAAAGACACAAGTGTCTTTCCCTGGATGAAACACAAGTACTTGCTTATGTTCTATAACATTTTGCTATAATTCTATAATTGCTATATAAAGAAATCTTAAATGTATAAGACAGGTTCAAGGGCTTCAAAACCACATATAAATTCATTAAAAGATTAAGAATTCTATAGTTATTGAAAAAAGCTCTTAATTTAGAATTTTAGCAAAATAAAGTGTTTGACTCCTTAAAAACAGATATAGCTGGTACCTTGAGCTTCAGAGAATCTGTATCATAAGGACTCGGAGTAAAATCAGTGTGAACCCTGGCTCTTCCACAAAAAGGTCCTCTGTAAGGAGGCTCTTCATCATCACCATCTTCTGATTTCACACTCTCCCTGTTGCTGGTTGAGGAATCTGTTGTGCTCACTGTCTGACCACCTGTGTGAGACATAGCATCAGTTCACAAGTTCTCTTTGTGAAGAAGCTTCAGAAACAGAGGGAAGATAGAAAATGGGTCTGCTTTCCACAAAACATGGTATCCAACTTAAAAGTCCTTAGATGCTGCTATTTCTTATACACATCCACACATGTGGATGGGAGAGATAGTAAATCTACTCTGCACTCCTGTTTTCCTGAATTCACCCCCTCAATATTTAACTGAGAAGCTGTTTAACAAGTGTCTCATCTATGGCACGTCACAGGAGATGACATCTTTCTGGGAAGTTTTGCTCACAAAACTTTTGTGAGGAAGACAAGCTCTGAAACCTGCAGGGGGGTTGCAGAATCCCTCTCAAGTCCAGAAATTTCATGAAGAATGTAGCAAGTTCACATCACCTGTGTTCCATTTAAGCTGTTTCATATAGAGACAATCAAAACCAGAGAGGTTTTAAATACTACTCTTCCTTTAACTAGTTAATGAGAGAAACCCAAGGTTTCTCTGGAGGGAGGGTTGGAAGCCCACCTGAAGTGCTCAGGAGAAACCCAGTGTAAAGACGAGCCTGTTTACTACTGGCCAAGGATTGTAATTCTTATGTAGAGTGGCCTTTACTACCTTGGCCAGTAGTAAACAGGTTCATTATAACATTATATTGATATTAGAATACTTGAATTATAATAGTAGGACCCAGCAGACCAAGCCAGAAAGCAGGATTTCACTTTTTCAGGGTTCTATATAAACATGAAACAAAAAACCCCCCTCTTTGCACCAAAGAGCTTACAGTTCTTTGCAAACCCCTAATGACTAACCCATCAGCCTTTCTGCTTTTTAACCACTGTTTCTGCTTTGACTTTCTCTGATTCTGCTTACTGTGGAGATCTCAGCTCCCTGAAGCCACAGAAATGGAGCAACACAATTACAACTGAACTTACTCATTGAGCTCTGACCACTTAAGGAACTCCTCAGGCTCTCCACTGAGCCACCAGCTTTCAGCTTGGGTTTGTCCAGGGAGTCAGTGTCTGGTGGTGGTGACTGTGGGGAACCCGGCATGATCCCAGGGCTGGACTCCTGAAAGGGATTGGACCATTAAAGTTTGGTAAATGAACATAGGCACTGATGGGAGCTGCTTGTCCACCTCCAAGGAAAAAGATTCTGCTCTTTACTAGACAGGCTGAAACCTTCTATATACTTATTTAGCAGTACCCAGTTGTGGTAGAAACTCCACTTTATTGGGCATGATAGTGGTGATGGGAACAAGCGGACCAGTCTGAAAAAGCTAGCATTGTAAGTAGAAAAAAACCCTAACACAAAACTCCCAATTCAAGGGTTTTTATGACACATGATACTTTTGCCAGCAGTACTTGCAAAAACAAGTAGTGCCAAATTCAGGTTTCTGAATCAGGATTTTGTAAAAAGATGAACACAAACAAATCCGAAAATGCAAGTGAGACATGAAGCAATGGGTTTGGGTGGTTTTTTTTTTTTTTTTGCAGTCAATTTTTTATATCATTGCTCATTTACCTAGAAGAACAAAAAAAAAGGAATTAGCTAGAAAATGCAGCCTGTGCATAGTATAAATACTCATAAACATAAATGCATAAATATAAAAAAATTTTGCTACATGTGCAATAGTTGAGGCAGTTTCTCTTTCATTCAGTCAAACATTACAGAAAATGAAAAGGGGCTTTCCTAAATTGAAATTCTGTCAGCCTTTGTGAAGCACAGTTAAAACACAGCAGCAGATACTTGTGGCCAGCATAACTTTTGCTTGTTTTAATGCATGCAGAAAGAGATATTGGAACACACTTTGAATCATGATGCCTGAAATCTATAAATATTTTAGAACAACTAACTAACTTCCATGAAGTTGGAAAACAGAACTGTAGCTTGCATACAGGAGTGTTTTGTGGAGATGTGTGGTCATAAAACTTTTAGATGAACACTATTATTTCCATACTGCAGAATCATTAGGAAAATCTCATCCCAGCATATGAGGTAAAGTCAATCTCAGAGAGAGAGACAAGGAGCAGAAGTACTGCTAAATCACTGTAAAGGAATTTCTTGAACCATCCCTTTTTTTGGCAGACTTTGCAGAAGCACACTGTAAAGCCAGTCAGACACCAAACCATCTTCTTACCAATATTAAATCATGTTACACTTTAAAATATTTTAATTGTAAGTTTAAATTAAATAACCGTAAGTGTAGCACTGCCCCTGGTTATGAGTAAATCTGGCTAATAAATAGTTCTGCAGGAAAGGGATCCTAATGCTGCAAAGCATGGCATAACACTGGCCACATTTCTGCCTCTCTCGGTGCCTCCGGGTTCTTCAGTTTGGGGTTGTTACCATGGATATTATGAACTGCTCCTTTTACAAGCAGTAAGGTTTTGCATTAAGAGCAAATCTCCCTTTCCACTCCCAATTCCCCGGAGCTGCGAGCATCCCCTGGAGCCAGCGGCCGGCCCGAGCCCACTTGGGGGCGGTGTTAGCCAGGAAGAGCTCTGCTTTCCCAGCGGCGTTCGAACCTCCTCCTTACACAATCCGAGGGGCAAGACTGGTTTTAAACTAATGCCGGAAACTTTTGACACTCCACTAAAGCAAGGAACCCAAAGCATACCAAAAGGCAAAAAGACAGCAATTGTTTCTAGGCCACTGAAATTCAAAGCCTAATTTAGAACTAATGTACTGTAGGTTTGTCTTTAAGAATAGACTATAGAAATCTGTAATGAAAGAATAATAGGAACATCTTCTGTCAGATGCCCCTTTCTGACTAGATTGTGCCTCTGTTTTAATGGGCTGCTGCACAGGGTAAGCTATGATGGAGAAAAGATCTGTAACAGCAGAGAAGAGCTCTGTATGTGAAGTTACGCTGGGAATTTAAACTAGGGTGTAAATTGCAGATTAAATACATTACTGTGACCCTGTGTCACAGACTGGTTCCCTTAATAAATTATGATAGAAAAGAAATGGAAATAGAGAGTGAGGTGTGTAGTGCCATCAATGACAGACTTCTGATGAGCTACTTAAATGAAAATCTGAAAATCCATTTTCCATGGTACTGGCATCTATAGGAAGCCATTTCACAGTGAGGGATTTTATACGAACACAGGAATAAGTCACACCATATAGTCTTGTTAGAAATTTCTTCAGAGATGCCTTGATGCATGGGAATCAATATGAATTAACACTTCTACATTATTAAGTGGATTTCACTGCAGACCTTACATACCTGCTCAGACAAAGAGCTGCTGTATTTTTTTGACATCCTTTTCTTCATGGTTTCTTTTACAGACTTCACCTTTTTGCCCAGAGATATACGGGAGGCAGAGGGGGATTTGATCACTTCCTTATAAACAAAGTCTCCTTCTTTGCCCTGCAAAATAAAACAGGGCTTAAGCTTTCAAGAGAGAAGAGCCATTTTTCCCCTCAGTCAGCAGTCATTGCAGAGGTGTCCAGGCAGACACAGGACAGCAGCACAGTGTCCTGCTGCCTGCTCCAAATTCACTGTTGTGAGACCTTGTGCAAACCACTGCAGCTTACCCTTAAGGCCTGAGTAGTAAACTTTTTGTGAGTATTGTGTGTAGATGTGTTGGGGACTGTTAGGATGCCCTTATCCCTTGGAATTTCAGGTATGTATTTGATCTGATAGAAAACCCCACAGTTTCAGGCTAAGCCTTCCTGACAGAACACACAACAGTAGTTGTGGCTCATGTTGGTCAATACTACCAAGAGTTTAACAGGAATAAAGGTACCTCTGAGATCCTAGCCAAATATATATCTCTGTGTGTGTATATATATGTGTGTATATATCTACATTTGGCTACCCAAATTTACTTTTTATTTTCAGACAGGCATTCTGCTAACCTCTGTGGTTTTACTGCAGACCATAGAAAATCCCAAAAAAACCAAGCACCACAAAAAAATATGTACTAAATCCATCAACTGTGGACTTGTACTTCTTTTTTTAAGGCACACAGCAGGACACTGAAGAACTAAATTAGCTGGTCCATATATAGTGGATGACAAAGACCAGTTGCTTTGAATGCATTCAACCTTTTCTAAACCAGCTTAAGATACCAAGCACTTAATTTATGCCAGAAGCACACACTTAACAGGGATCAGCTGACGTTTTGCCAAGCCTGTATGATTCAGCCCTTATTCAGATTGTCCAGGCAGGACATTAAACATGGTCTTGTCTTCTACTCTGTTTAAGGAACCACTGAGAAATGCAGCTCTGTTAGAGCTACTCCAGCACCCTCCATTGGCAAGGGTGCAGCAAAAATCACAGCACAAAAAAGGACCAAAATCCCTCTGGCCGAAGAGACTGGCTACTGAGTTTGGTTCAATTTAGCTACAGGAAGATAGCAAACCCTAAAATAAATGTACACTATATTGTACATTAAAGATTTATCTTTTTTTCCCCCTACATTTATGTATATTTTCTATTTCAGTAATGTTCTTACAAAAAGTTACCCTGAAATTCAACTGATACTTCATTTCTGACAATACATTATTTTTCCCATTACAAGTTGTTAGTAATTACAACTTCTTTGGTAATTTTGGTCTTTTACCAGAAATTAAGGACAGCTTTTTGCTTAATCTTTTTTTGAAAAAAACCTTCTACTTAATGGACTTATATGTTTTCAGAAAAAAACCCCTATGATCTGTATATATTGTTCTAGTGCACTGCATCTCTGCCACTATTGATGCTCCCAAGGATAAATATAACATCTAGACCTCACACTTTCTTGTATTAAAACCAATCTGATCAAAACGAGTATCTATGTTTAAACACTGTAAGTTCAGAAGTTGACTTTTTTACTGAGTTGAAAATTGATAAGTAAAATAACTACCCACAGATTTAGCAAATTTAGGGCTAATTTATGATGTTAAAAAATAATGAGGCAACACAAAACATGCCCAAAAAACCCAGATGACATAAAAAATAATATAATGCTGGCATACAAAATATTTGACAATTTAGATTTGATTTAAGTGGACAGAAGAGTTATCAGATCCAATGCGGAAACAGAAAAGAAAAACATATATGGGCAAAAGGAAAAAATATGTTCACAATTTCATTTGATATAATGTTCTGGCTCATTTCTGTTCTGTTATTTTTGGCCACAGGCCAACCAAGAGTACCAGTGGGATCAACATGAGTAACATAAAATGGAATTAATTCTCAGGGGAGATGTGGTTTTTTTAAAGACAAGAATGCTCTGAGATCAATTGCGCAGCACCCAGCACAATGGTCAACTCCAGAGCTCTGAGATACAATGAGAAAACAAATAATGAACTTCTTTCATAATGACTTCCATGCAAATAACTTGCAGATCTTCAATGAAGTTAGCCTCATCATTCCAAATAGTAAATATTTTTACCAAGAAAGTATTGGTGTGTTTTGTCTTGGGTGATGCTCTGAGGAAGTCAGACATAAGAACAGCCCACAGATGTGCCCCCAGATCTGCACTTTGATCACTTGTTCCTACCTCTTACACATACTGTATATAAATACTTATACACACATGGATATGGGTGGGTATGTTATTCTCAAAGCTAAGGAAGTTTGAGGTTAACAAAGATACTCTGTTTTCTTGGATCCCCAAACTGTTATTACAGACCTAAATTACACTTCAGTCTATTATAACTGTACTGCATATTTCATTTTATGCTATTTCAAGTCTGCACCTTCTCAAACTCACCATTTGGTCAGAACTGTTTCCAATATGAAGGGAACGATTTGTCAAATCAAAGCCTCCAAAGCTACAGGTTCTCTGCAAAAAACCAAGGATAGATAGTTTTATCACCATGATTAGCTCACTTAGAACATCTGCGATTTGGAGAACACCAATTAAAACACAAATGTCTGCAAAAATGGAAACAAACAAACAAACAAAGGGATGAGAGATTATAAATCAGGAAATCTGTTGTAAAGCAATATGAGTCTCTCTTTTCCAGAGACAACTCCTTGGCCTAAGGTCTGCTGCTGTTGAGTCATCTACTGCCTACTCTTTTTAAAACGAAAAAAGACTTTTTGGTCTGAGGAAACTGTTGATCTTATGCATCAAGTTTTCCAAGGTGCTGGCAACTCCATCTCTTCACTCCCATCTGCCTTCATAAATAAGTCCACAGCAACACTGAAACAGAGAACCACCAATCTTCTAAATCTTTTAAAGCATTGAATAACCTACCTTCTGAATAGCTGCATTTCCACTAAAATACAGGGAATCACTGGAGGCCTAGTAGGGTAAGCCCTTGTTAAGAGGAGGGAAAACCCAGCCCAGCTATCCATAAGCATTGTGTCCCCAGAGCAAGCCCTGATTCCAGATTAGGTACTTCCAGCTTTTTCTTTGCAATCCAAGAGGTAATAAAACCTGACCAATGCACAACCCCCTGCACAGTACTCAAGTAACTGGCCCTGGCAGAAGCCTCGTGGGGCAATGCAGGGAAATGAAGGTATGGCAGCTACAATTAACTTGCACAACTTCAATTCTGGCCTCTGAGTGTGGTTTTGAAGACAGGCAGATTCCTACTGTAAGTATTCTTTTCAGAGTCAGAGCTGAGATTAACAGGAGGCAGAAAATCAACGGTTGTGAACTAAAAGTTCCTAGGGCCTGAACTACCCAACAGAGTAACTCCAAAGACACTTTAAGAATCAATTAGGTATTGATTAGGTATTGGATCAGATCTACAAAGTACTGTGACTCAGTGAAGACCCACCACCTGAGAACTACTAGCCTGCTTTGTAGGAAGAAGCAAGCTGAATAAACTGTGACACTTAATAAACAATTACAAGAATTCATTCTTTTAAAGTAAACACTCTTCCTGTTCACCACTTAGAAGCATACATATTAATAGCTTTTAAAAGGTTTTATTTCTAGCTTCTTGCTGCTTACACCCAACAAACTTGGATGACAGTTTTGTACCCACCACAACTCCAGTGGAACACAAAGCCAGCTTTGTCGAGGCCCCACACACATTAAAGTGAGTGCTATAATGTAGAATTTTTCTAAGTGTTTTTGGTTTGTTTTTTTCCAGAAGGCAATGTGACTATGGCACAGGTTTTAAAAATTGTTTTTGGAAAACATTTGAGACCAACCACAAGTAATAAGATCAGTTTCTAAAGCACAGCATGTTTAGCTAGGAGTAATTTGGTCCTTCTGTGAACGACCATTATAACTAATCCTACAGTGTATGGTAATCCCAGCAATGAAGAGAGGACATCTGGAACCAAAACTTGTCTGTCAAACCAGCCAGAGCTCCTCCTAAAGAAGTCTTCTTGGAGAGCAATACAACTGTTGGTTAAAAGCTTCTGAGTGAATGCACCTTATTAAGGATGCTTGTTGTTTCACTATGGACCTCCCCATACATGTAAAATTTTACTTCCACCTTCAGATTCCAGTAGGGACCCTGGCAATACTGCACCAAACAAAAGGTCTGTGGATGAGGAGAGGGATATTCAATGGAATGGTCATGCAATCAAAAGTATTATTCTTCTGGAAGAAAAGAAAAACTGATGCCATTTGAGAATTTCATGCATGTCCAGGCCACTGAAACAAATATAAATGACAAAAATGAATGGCAAGGCAAGACAGAGTGACCAATTCCACTGAATACATAGGCATTGCAATTTCCCTGAGGTTGCAGCAAACAAACATTGAGTGTGTCTAGGAAGGAGGGGCATTAGTTGAAGCTTGTCAGCTATTTGCAGTTTCAGGAAGAAGTGCATTGAAAAAGTTAGTAAGGGCAGCAGGTCTCCAACATTTATCCCATTCAAACCAGGCTGGAGAAGCAGCTGATTGAGGAGTTCCTCAACAACAACAAAACACTATCCATTTCTTCCTTAACCCTATCTCTGTGATTAAGCAAAGGTCAGTGCAGATGACTTTCATAATGAAATTACTATAGCGAGATAAGACTAACTTAATAGAAGCACTGAAAAGTTTGTTTCTGTCATCTGTATTTACCAAGACAGTTTTAGAGGGTATTTTTAATTATGGGGCATCTCTAGAATATATGAGTATGCTTTTTGGTCCAAGATAACCCTATTATTCAACCCATAGAAGGACGAGTAAGGTTTCTCTTATCATTGTAATATCCTTAGAGGAAAACAAAATTTTCTGAGTACAATGTCTGTGACAATAAACAGTATCCTTTGAGGGGCAGGGTAAGCAGTCAATGCAGAAGAAATAGTAAAGCTGCCAAGAGAGAATGTTCATGGTATTGGATAGAAAAAAAATCTATATTTCATGGCCAAAGAGCAAAAAGGGAAAAAAAAGGCCATAAAGGCCTGGTCATCTCCCACAGGTTATTCAAGGAGACCACAGCTGTCACTCTTATACCTCATACCTGAAGAAATTGGGCAGAGACCTCTCAAAAAAAAAAAATCTGTTATTAAGGGGAAAAGCTGTTTCTATTGTATTGTTCACTGGAATATCTTGCGTAATGTTATGGGTGCTCTGCTGTTTCCATCCACTGAATTAGGGAACATTGTCAACTAAACAACAGAGTAGCTGGCTCAGCTTTGGAGATCTGGCACCAAAGGCAAGTTCCTAGGAAACTCAGAGTCATGGTTAACGGAACTGTCAAAACTGGATCAGATAATCAGGAAGCCGCTTTGGAGCCCTCTGGAGGGTTCAAATCACTTAATTTCTCACTGTAAGCACGATTTCCTCTTTTGGCCACCCCTTGTTCCCTTTTCCTAATGCTCTGAGGGAAGGTGCCACCTTCATTACGTGCTAGAAAGAAGGACCAGTAGTGACACTTCTGGTGGTGGTGAGCAGCAAGCGAGAGGGCAGTGACTACCTAACGCAAAACTCCCTGGCTTTCTGCAGCTGGGTATGGAAGGGAAAATACAGGGTGAGTGAAGTGATGAGATGCAAACTGAGAAGGGAAGGGCCAATTTAAGGCAGTGACAGCTGAAGAGAAATAGAGCACAGTTGAGTAACAATGCTCTGTTACTCTGAAAATGTTGTTCATCTCTTGGTGAAGAGAATACTGAGACCCAAAGCATCACAAAACATATTTACAGCATCTCAAACCTTCTCTGTTCACAAGTGATCTCTATTTCTGCACCAGGTGAACTTAGAAAGCAGCATTTTGTCATATTTGCTCACTCTCACTGAGTTATTCTATACACACAGAAATGGCAGACTCAACAAAACTCTCCTCTGACAAGAATCATATCAAGCTCTTCCCTCGTACCTGCATTACAGTGCTTAAGAGTTCCTAATGGCAAAGAAAGCAGAAGCACTAAATATTAACTAAAAGCACAAAGCAGGAAGTGTTCACTGCAACCTCACAGAAATTGGAAGACCACCTTCACGGCAACTCTTTGACTCACAGACTTTTGGTGGATTCTCAAGAGAACCCTTTTAGTACAACGATCCACTGTGGCAGCCCACTTCCTCTTGGCTTCCTCATCCTCCTCCAGCAGGCATCTCCTCAGGTCCTGCTTGTCGGCCTTGCTCAGGGTCCTGTCAGTAACGGGACGCACCAGCTGTGAGAGGTTGAGGTGGCTGTACAGGCTTCTCTCCACCACATAGGTGATATTGAACTCGCTGACAGAGGAGCGCCCTCGGAGCCTTCTGTTTGGGAAGCCACAACCTCCGCCCCCTTTCGCTTTGTGCCGCAGGAATTGGAGGTCGCAAGCTGTGGGGGATGCTCCTTTCCTAGCAGGGCGCTGGCAAAGAAAAGCTCTGGAACAGGAATAGTTAGTATCCATTTTCTTCAATCGGATCTGCTTCCTTACACTCTGAATCTCCTCCAGGGACACCAGGAGATGGTGCTTGTGCCTGTTGCTGTCATAAAAGCAAATGCTTTCTGTACTTACCCCATGGCTCAGCGAGCCGAGGCTCTTCTTCATTTCCCCATCTGTCAAGGAGCGGCAAACTTTCTGGGACTTCTCCTCTTCTGGGTAAGAGAAAAATGTCCCAAGTTTCTTGGGAGGCTTGATAAGGCCACGGCCATCAGTTTTGCTGAAGGTCTTCACCAGCTTCCGGTTAGCCCCCCACGTATCCAGACTGCTGGATGAGGGAGAAGTAGTGAGTGAGTCCGAGTCATCCTCTGGCTGCTTTTCACAGGAGCTGTCAAAGTAGAATTGCTTCTTGTGAACTCCAGAGTAAAGTGCTGATCTGTCATCCAGTATAGGAGAGTTGTCAAGTGAGTGCTCTTCCACACCTACAGGGGACAAAAGCAGAACAACGCTTGTCATTGTTCATAATTCTCTAAGATGTTTCCCTGTAGAGTCTTACTGTGTTTATTCAAGATATCACCCACTTAAATTGGAAGAAAACGATTTTTGGTGTAAATTGCTCAGAAGTTATTTTTGAGTGGATAAACCTGAAGCAGTTCCTTCCATTTGTGAAGTGAGAATTCTGGGATGAGTTAACAAAAGACAGAAGACAACATCCTGTAAGTAAACTCGTCGTTATTTTAAGTTTCTCTCTTTCATCTGCAGCTAAATAAAACTGCAGATGTTCTCACTAACAACCCCTTAAAAGCTGGAACTGGGATCTGTTTCTCATGTTTTCCTTTTGATACTTGCATATGATGCTCAGCTCTAGAGAGCTTACAGAAGTATGCCCAGGTATTAAAACCCAAACAAGAACCTCTCAGGTACAGTCTTCCAACACCTAGTGCTGCTCTGGCTGCAGAAAGGAGTATTTTTCACAGAAAGTTATGGAGCTGAACTCCAGGATGAAATTGAAAGTTTTAGGTTTTTGATGGGGAAAGGCACCAGTTTTAATCACACAGAATTTATTTAGCAGTTGTAAAAACAAAGAAGTAGGTCAAACTGCAGGTGTGCCAATTTCAACTGTGTCCTGGTAATGACAGAAACACTTGGTTTTCACCAAATTTTTCCAGAAATATTTCACAGGAATATTTTGCAACGTAAGTACTGGACATGGGCAGATAGCCAGGTTTCCTTTTTGGAGTGGAGAGAAGGGAATAAAGAACTTGAAGCCGAAATTCCTTTTCACATTTATCATATAAGAAACTTTCCTCTGGTGTTTTCTTTTGAGCAAAGTATAGGCACAGGTTTTAGATGCAGTAACAAGGTAAGAGTCAAAAAAAAAGTACACATCCTCCTCTGCCTCCCTGACAAATTTCACAGCATTCATAGCTAGACACACACACGCAAATATGATTGTATTTATTTCTTGCCAAAATAAATTTCTTGCATGACCTAACTTTGCCTTCATCTTTGATTGCTTCCACAGTCTTGCAGCAGACCTAAATTTGAACCACTACCAAAATACCTATGGTTTACTAAATTGCCTCATTCAATAACAGGGGACACCTTTCACAATGACAGATTAGCAGCCTTGTACAGGATTCCTGCCTCACCTCCAGTTCACCCTGGTGGCAAAATATATTTGACATACATTTGTTGAAACCTAAGATGTTATTTTACTGAGATAAAGCTCACTGTGACATTGAAGAGATAGTGGATCATATCTGACATGAAACTTTCACTCTTGAGAAATTTATTGGGGTAGGTCTGTAGATTGGAGTCTTGTTTTGACACCACTTT
Source organism: Daphoenositta chrysoptera (assembly GCA_013397915.1). Lineage (NCBI taxonomy): Eukaryota > Metazoa > Chordata > Aves > Passeriformes > Daphoenositta > Daphoenositta chrysoptera. The sequence goes on along the minus strand of VZRO01008377.1, from coordinate 777,351 downwards.
TCCTGGGCTGTCCAACTTGCTCTTCTCCCCCTCCACATCTTAATTTGAACAGAAAATAGACATTCTCCTGGGACTGAGTATGTACTGATAAACAATTTTAGTCCACTAAGTAAATATGTTTTTAAACAGCTTGTAAAATATGCATTGTGTGTCAACACTGTAACAGATGTTATTTGGAGTGAGGCCATAACACAAAGCCATAATGACACAGATGTAGATGTGATGCATTTTTAAGTGCTATATAAGAATGGTGCCCAGGAATTAGGAAGTTTCAGTTATTTAGCTCACTTAGGAGCAGATTAAGACGAAATACATATGGATTCAGATATTGGCACATTCTAGTGAGTATCAGCTCAGCCAAATGTACATTCATTGTGATAACAGAGTCAGTAATGGAAATGTGAGAGAAGAATCTGAGACTAGTGTGCTTTCCTCTAAAGTCTACAGGAACACATAAGGGAAATTCGGCAAAGTTGTTCTTTGTGAAGAAATTTTTGAGAAGGATTATTCAGAATCTTTCTTCTAGGAAACTGCATGTCAGTTTTCAAAGTAAGTCGACTCTTACACTATACTAAAGGCTGTTGAACATTAATGAATTTATTTAAATTTTACTGATATTACTTAAACAAATACTATAGCCAACTCCCCAAAACCTATAATTTCACATTACTTCACATTCCTAACACAAATTCAAAGAAACATAGCAAACATCCAATCAACTGCAGGTAATTTGGAAGGCCAGACAGTAATCCTAAATCTGACCACCCAATTTTTTGTGATCTTGTATAGCCCTCTGACATATCCAAATGGGAATACGGACCTATATAATGAGAGATTAGGATGGATGACATTTATTAAGCACTTTTAATTTGCCATATGAAAACTTGGGAGTGGAATTTCCTGAAAGAAAAGTCATAGATATCTACTGCTAAGGTAGACTTGGCTACTTAGGGGGCTTCTAGTTATACAGAAGTTATGCAGAAGTAATCCATGTTGTTATTTAGCAATAATTGGTTCTGCAATAGAGTTTTCCAAGAGTGAATCTACAAAGAAACTTCAGAGTGATAGACAAAGTACAAACTCAGAGTTACAGATGATTTAATCAGAGAAGCCTAGAGCTAGAGAAGACAGGCAGCAGATGGAGAAAGAAGGAAGGAGAACAAACTTTTTTTTGGATACAATTGTTAGTTCAGTGCTTTTTCTGCAGGGGGCAGGGGTGGGAAAACTCAATGGATATAAAAACCCTGGAAGGAGTGGCACACTTAAGCGAAAGACTGAGGGAAAAAGGAAATGAGGAGGTGAAGCACTGAAAGGGAGGATACAGAGAGCAAGACAGATACTTAATATGCTGAAGAGAAAGTCTGGTCCAACTGCAGGAGGGCATCTGCATGCCCAGCAGCCCCTGGGCTGCCTGCTCCCATCCCTGGAGCCTCCTCCTGACTGCTCCCTGCAGCTTTGCCCAGACTCCTGGGGAGAGAAGGAGGAGGTAGGACAGATTTCTCTGGGGGTCATCTTTCCCCAGAGCAGTGGAAAAATAGTCCTGTTTAGTTTGTCCCATCTCAAAATCCACGTTTTTGTTTCCAAGGTATCCCAGCTTTATGCTCACCATATGAGGTGATAAAACCTTTCCAGACAGAGACAGCTGCCCATTCCAGAGCTGTAGACTGGCTGTGCCTTCCACGCCAGCCAGTAACACCATCCATAATGTAGGAGAGGCAGGCTAGATCACAGATCTGCCAGCAGCTTCCTGCCACATATGCAAGATGCACGTGTTCTCCTTAAATGCACTAGGAAAGAATCCTAAGACAGCTCAGCTCACTGCAGAGCTGAGGGGAATTGGCATACGATGCTGGAAAGGCCACCAACATAGAGAGGTGCCCAGAATTCCAGTGAGGACTCAAGCACAGCTGTGCAGAGAGGCTCCCGAGGATCAGGCTCCATTAATCTGAGTGCTCACACATGGATACAGGTCAGCCGGAGTTAATTCTGCAGCGTGGTGTTCCCAGGGCCTGAACTCTGCTTCCCTTTCCCCACCCTCCTCCTCCTCCCTTCTCTCCCCCTCTCTGTAGGGAGCAGGGCTCATTCAGAAGCCAAATTGCAGACAGGATCCCCCAGAAGCAGAAGTCACAAGGCAGTTGCTATCCCACAAGGATGTCTGATAGAGTTTCTGTATTTCTGCCACAGGGTGATGCCATGTGGTTCAACTGCACCACCAGCAGCTGCTACCCTCCCAAAATGAGCAGGAGCTCACCTGTGTGCCACCCCAGGCCTGGGAGGAGGGATCAGTGTGGCAATGCCTGCACTTATCTCCTCGCTGAGCTTGTGGGGCAGCTGGCTAGGATTGCTCCTAGCCTCGTTCCCTCCCCAGCATGCAGCATAAAACATAAGCCAAGTTCTGATCTCTTAATGAGGGGCTCTCCAGTGCTGCTCTGAGAATACCAGATCAGCAGCAACCACATTCTAGGCTGTCACTTTCCTCCTTCTAAAGCCTAAAAATTCAATAACTTAAGGCATGCACAATAGACAAGGCAGTCATTCCTACCCTCCCTTACGAATACTCCACCCCTCCCTCCCCCAACCCTCCACTTTCTGTCCCCTCTCAACAGAAACGTGTATTCACACATACAGTTTTAACCATGTTGCTTTTTACCTTCTGTGCTGGGTTTTTTCATTTCTTCAACTCTTATGAGTTTCTTCCTGACTCTGCGAGTAGAATTCACCAGCTTGTGCAACCTCTTAAACTTCACCGACTCCTCTGTTTCATCATCGGATTGTTCTCTTGACTGGCAAAGAAACAAAGGGAATATTAATAAAGCAGTAGTTCCACAGCTTGCTCCTTCAAGTCAAGTTAACCCAGCTCATCTGCTGCATCGTGTCAATGCAGCTCTGTAACTGGTGTTATATTTTCAGCTCAGGTCAGACAGAAACATTTAAATTACTGAGGGTTTTCTTGCTTTCTTTTTTTTCTTCTTCTGAAAGCATGACATACCATTTTGATTTCTAAATCTGTGCAACGTAAGATCCTAGGCACTGAAATGCATTCCTGCCCTTGTCTTTCTTCACATGCATTGTGTAATAACTACTTCCACGTCCTCTTCCAGTATGTTTCAGGCAGGGCTCTTTTCCAGGGTTCTTCTTACCATACCAGTTATGCTCCCGTGGTTTAGTCAGTCCCTGCTCTGTCTGGCATCTCAGAACTCGCTGTTAAACCTGGTTATAAACAGCTTTTCCAAACTGAAGCTCTGTCACTGACGACTTCTCTTTTTTTCCCCCCAGTCTTCCCAGAAAATCAAAAACAGCAGCACAAGAAAGGGATGGGAAGGAAAGGAAGGAGGAGACCTCATCTGCCTCGCTCACGGACTGCCACAGCTACAAAATATTCCCTTCCTCCTCCCTGCTCCTTACACTCCTCCTGAAGGCTCTCGAGGCTGGAATTAAGATGGACAGAGCATTCCTCCAGCACTGACCAAGGGAAAACTCTGACCTTTTCAGATATACAGTGCAGTCCATATTCCCCAGCATCCCGTTTCGTTTTGCATCTGATCCAGTATGCTCAGTTCCAGCTGTTTTCCCTCAAGTATCAAACATTACAGAGACAAAAAAAAATTCCCTTCTCTCCAGCAGCAGTGACACAACAAGCTGAAACAATCCATTCCTTGTGAACGAGAAGACAACTTCGATTTTCGAGCCAGATCCAATGTTCAACGTGCTACTTCCTCTGTTTTAATCAGTTCAGAATGTGGAAGGCGGCGGGGGGAAGGGCAGGGAAGGGGAGAGGAGAGGAGGCCAGCAGGGCTCTCGGGCTTGGCCAGGACAGCCCTGGCACCCTGCGCCGCTGCACATTCCTGAGCACAGCACAGGCTCCAGCTGGAGCGCCGTATGGATCCTATACCTCACTTTGTTTTCACTCCTAGTCCCAGCCAATTCACAGCATTCCTAATGGTCAGCTCTAAAAACCCTCATGCAACTTCCTGTCAGTGCAGCTAGCTGGGTTTCCACAGTGCGCTCATCCTTTTTTTTCTCCTTCTCCTTAATTAAACTTTTAAAAATAAAGTTCCCCAACAGATGCAAGCCAAGTAAAAACAAACAAATATAAAAAAAAGCCATCCCCTTCTCTTCCCAGAAAAAATGCTGTCTGCTTATCTGGGGAATAAATAAGAGAGGCCGAACATAAAAATGCTTTCTACTTTTGTTGTGCATTTACGTACCAGGATGAGGCACTAAAGGCAGATGCCACGGGGCAGGACACCAATTAGCAGTTGCACTGGTTTACTTCCAAAGGCACACACAGTGCCTGGGAGAGCCAGGGCAGCTCTGAGAGCCTACCTCCCTGGCATGCACCTCACAAGGGCCCCAGAACCACACCAGAGCAAACTTTGGTGACTTTCTGCAAGGGTACTGTCAATTACCAATTTCCCACAAAATTTGCATTACTCCAAAATAAGGAGGAATACCAAACTGACCACATATGACAGTAGGAATTGTCATTCTATCATCCAAGAATTGCATGAATGTGTTTAATGTGGTTACAGACTGGCTAGGTAATTAATAAACTTTCTTCAGGAAAAATAGGACTGTAAAGAGTACCAGGGTTGTTTACATCAAGATAAATTAAGCAACAAGATGAGCATTAATTCAGAGATTATGCATGGGACAACTTAGTGATACACCAAACGAGACAGACACATTTAGATAAGATGATGAATGGATTATTGACTGTAATCAAGAAGTTCAGTCAAGACTTCTTGGGCCATTAAGTGCATCCTGGCAAGCAACCATCATGCATGTTCTGCACTCAATATATGTTTATTTTAAATGCAATTACTCTAGGGGATTGCTTTCCATCATTACTTTTCATACACCCTTGGTCTGCAAGACTTCTGTTTGTGAAACTGTGAGTTCTGTAAGACTTAGAGAACAGCTCATACCTGGTCCTTCCACCCAGGATTTCACTGAAGAATGAACAGCTAGTCCTGCTTTGCACCACTGACATCTGAGAAGGAACTAGGCCCCCTCAGGGTTATGAAGACCCAACAACAACAACAACAATGAAAAAAGAGCTTTTACAATGTCTGACATTTGCATTCACAACTACCACAGCAAAAGCAAGTGTCAAAATAGCCTCAGCGCAAGGTACTGAAATCAAACCCGAGTGGGTGGCACAGAGGATGCTCTTCATACTTCAAAATAAATAAAGTCCAATCATAATGAAGTGCCAGCTGGTTTTCCCCAATGCTTCAGGACTCCTAGTACCCTTTTGAGCTGGGGTCCTCCACAAGCAGTGACAGATCCTGTCTATCACCACTGCTTCGCAGATAGATGAGAACAGCTCGTGCTTTGTGGGTAGATGAAAGACAGTCCCCCTCCAGCAGCCTGTTTCCTATCATACCCTTTAAGATGTGACAGAGAAATCTACTACAGAGAAAAACAATAAGTATATGCAAAAAGGCCTAAAAATGGTGATTATACCAGTGGTGCTGCTCAGGAAACTTCATTGTCAAATAATGCCGATTCCTTGAAAATGAAAGCATTTTCAAAAAGGGGTACTCTTCACTTGCTTCCTGTTTTTGAATCAACTTGTTAAAAAAGGCCTTGGAATTATCAAAAGTTTCCACTTTGGCACATGGGAAACAGAGCCTAATTTTCCAGCTCAAGCAATGCTTTCTTTTACAGCTAATACTAAACAGAAAACAGAAATGTAAAGCATTCAGGCCATAACTGACATATTTGGAAATCACTGAACTTCCATGCTTTGACTTTCCCAACCCACTCTACCCTCCCCTCTTTCATGGTGACTGAATTGCTTTTTTTGGTAGCTGTCCCTGACTTCAGATGGGAAAATCACCCCAATGTCCCCAAAGCATGGCGGGCTGGGAAATGGCTTCCTGGGCAGCTCTAGGAGCGAGGCCTTGGCACAGGGATATGATGTAGCCAGATGCCAGCCCCCTCTTGCCCTCTTGCCCCTTCACAGGCACTCCAGCATGCTGCAGCAGGGCTGACGTGGTCTGTTAGAGTGGACGTGTCTGCAGGATGCTCAGCCAGAGCCCCTCCAGCACGGGGGAGCCCACGCTGCACCCCCTGCCAATCCTCCTGGCCCCTGGCACACGGCTCTTCCATCAGACCGAGCCTCGGTGTCCTGAACATGCTGAGGAAACAGCCAGAGCCCCTGCAGCTCCCCGTCCCCCTGTGCACAGCCGAGGCAGGCCTCTCCCTGTGCCCTCAAGGGGACAACAAACGCATTTGCAGTACTGCAAATAGGAACAACTTAACTTCCATCTCCTCCGCTCCAAATTTTTCCATCCGAAAGCCCATATGGCTCAACTTTTAATTACTTTGGCTAATGCTGTATGTAGTAATTCTGTGGTGAATGCTTAAGTGTTTCATTTCTGGTTTCCAGGGCAACATTACATCAGATTGCAGACAGCTGGCTCCACAGCCCTAAACCATAGCAAATTGGCCAAAGCTGATGCACAGAACTCGGGCGGGTTGAAAGCGAGCGCGGGGCTCGGCCGGGCTGCCGGGGACACGGCGCGGCCCACGGGGCCCCTTGGCGGGGCGGAGCCGCCTTCCCTTCCCTTCCCTTCCCTTCCCTTCCCGGGGCGCAGCCCCGCATCTGCAGCGCTCTGAGGGCGTGGAGACCCGCCAGCTCGGAGAGCCTGGCTGCACAGATGCACGAAGGACTGCAGGGAAACTGGGAATGTATTAACAGCATCTGGAAATAGCAAGAAGTGCCTGCAGAGGACTGCAGCCACCACGTACCACACGGCTGGAAAACTACAAGGAGGCCAAGGCCCATAACCACTGCCCAGCTTTTTGCCACAAACAAATGTGGCCACAAACAATGAAGATGCTGTCGAATCCAGAAGAAATCAATCCCCTCTGCCACCTCTCACATCCCTTCACCTTGGAAAACTCCCTACTTGTGCACCTCCAAAGGCCACGCTTTACATCATCTCACATGTAAGATCAAAGTAAAAAGCTTTACGTTCAGGAACAAATAAGAAATTAGCGCACGTACTCTGACATTCTAGGAGGATTCTAGAGGAGATCTCTACAGTTCTGCTCCTGGCACCCTTCTTGCTTTCTATCCTGCTTTTCTCACGCAGGCTCTTTGCTGCTGCTTGCTCGGGAGGCAGGGCACACGCCTTGCTCTGCTGTTCTCTAACATCCAGCCCGTTTCACACGCCACAGAAATAACAATCTTAACCTCCCTCTTTGAATTAGTGCTTCACAGACAGAGAGGGAGAGTGAGAGAGAGAAAACTAAAATTTATTAGTGTACTTGGAATTAATTGGCAAAATGTAAACCAGAAGTAAGTAGCTAGCTTTCGACAGGACTGTGTTTGGAAACACTTCAGGGTTATAGCAGCAGCCCTTAAAAACAGGCAAAGCTTCATAGCCATGTCCCAATAAAAATGTGCAAGAAACACTAGGACAACATCCAGTTAAATCTATCATAACTGATTAATTTGCTTCAGCTCCATAAAAAACCCCAAACATACATGACATTTACATGAACTGTGTGAAGCCATTTAGAGAGATGTTAAAATTTTACAATTTGCTTTATGCCCAGTAATAGTTCAGCCCCAAACTGAAATCTCTAGGAAACCTTCCATCTAAGAAAAAAGGAAATCTTTTAATATCTGATTAAGCTCAAGCTCCAATTCTTTTTCACTACGAGACAATTCTTGTTCAATAAAATGGGGCAAAAAACCACATTTCTATTCATTGACATATATCATCACATCCCCCAGCCCTGGCTAGCTCACCTCAGAACTACCAGCTCTATAGTAAATGCAAAGGGACTTTGCTGTTCCCTTTAGGAGATGTAGCTACACATGTCCTTTCTTCTTTCTAGCAGGCTTTCCATCTGCCAAAAATCCCAACCATTCTAACTTTAAAAAGTTTTTTATTAAAGATGCCTGGATAAAGTCAGAGACAGGAAAATAGAACAGAAAAGAACTTAAAAGCCCACAGAAAGGAAAAAGAAAACTGAGCAAAGCTATGCATGCTGTGCTGTGCCTAAGAATAACCACAAAAGCCTTTTCTCTTTCTCCCTCTCTGAAACAGGAGGCACATCCTCTCCCCATCATGCTACATGCTCAGCGACTTACCAGCTTCGGCATTTATAGGCCTAAAGCTCAGTTTCGAGTATTTTCCCCCGAGTCCTCAACCGCTGTCAGCTTTGTAACCCTAAAATTTAGGAGCAGACACTTCTTCCTAAGTATTGTATTCGCTCTGAATCCAGCACACAAAATGCCTCTTCTCTGGAGTTACATTATCAGACACCAAACTGGCTTGGATTCCAGTGCTGAATATGTAAAGAAGAAAGAAGCGTGATGCTGGACTCAATTAGCTGTTTTCTGCTCACTGATTGATTCCCCCAGTTACTCGCTAGCTGCATAACTTGCAAGAAAGGCATAAGTCATCAGCTCTAAGCAAATCTTCTATTCACCACAAGGAAAAAAGGGAGTGTTGTACATGGCAAACAATCCCTGTTTTCACTGACGAAGGCTTGCTGACCTCTTGCTGGCCTCCAGTTCCTTAATTACTGTCTATGGAATTTCAGTGAAAGAAAAAAACACAGAGAATCTCTGCAAAGCCAGGACGAAGAGTGACCCTCAAACACCACCACTAGAGTGGAAGCTGTGTCTATAGGAAATATAACTTAAGCCCTTTACCAGGCTTTTTTTATTTTCTCTTTTTAAATTCTTTTGACAAAAATCCCCAGAGAATTTCCCTTTATGAAGGACTAATTTGAAAGAAAAATAAACCTTGCTTAAATGTTTTTTAACTTGATGAACTTCAATACTTTTTTTGATCTTTCCCCTCAGTTTCAGTGCTAGAAAAGAATATAAATAAGAACTGGAAAGAGAAATGCTGGTCCAGAATTAGCTGTGTTGTGGCTTTATGAAGTATTGTAGTGCTCCTTTCAACTTCTCTGCCTAGGCTGGGCTCTGATCTCCCTTCCTAAGAAACAAACTCTGAGATGCTCAAGTAAATTGGCATTCCTTTAACAGGCAACCACACCTTAGCCCAAACCTCACAAAAAATCCAGAATTTGGACATTTCTTCTTGGAGCATAAGAAAACAAGGCCCAAAACTGCTACTTATTGGGAGCACTGCTATCCAGGGGTGGAAGGCATACCAACAGCATCCTCTTTAAGGCAAGGAAGATTCCCCTAATCAGCACCACACTATCAGTGGCCTGTTAATCTGGATTCGCTGCAAATCAATCACATCGTGAAATCATAGCTGGACTAAACATCTATTCCCTTTGATGACTGGCTAATTTTAATGAGCCCCCCAGTCAAATAGCCTTTTTCAATTTCTCCACCTTTGCACTAGTGCCTGTACACAGCTTTTCTACTCCCTAGAGGTCATGTAAGCTAGATTTACTGGTGGGCTCTAGTTGAGTTCTTACCCTTGAATTACTTCAGCCCCAAAAGTCTAATGTAAAGCCCTATGGAAAATTCTAAGCTTCAGATAAAACCAGCTAGTGTTCTCCAGTTTCAATAACATACAAGCCCACATCAAGTGAAACATGACAGCGACTTCCTTGAAATGTATCCCAGATTCCCTTAAAAGTTCATGGCCATGAGTGAAACTGATCTAAGTTTGGGGCTTTCCAACTTGAGTTTTGAAGGTTTTGGGTTTCATTAACAAAGTTTCACAGACCTCTAATCCTTGCAGAGGCTGTTTATAGAAAACTGCATGAAACAAAGAGGTGATAATCTGCATCATATCCTGAAGTTACAAATGATGGCTTCCAAAATTTTAAAGAAAATTAAGAGAGGTCATAAATATTTTTTTTGCCAAGAGCATGAATTGCAAGGGCTGTGCAAGTCTAAAATGTGCAGTGTCAGCCCCCGTAGGTAACCATGTCTGGGTTTGGTCTGTGATTACTTACAAGAAAATCAAAGGAGCATCCAACGGCTACTTTGGTGAGAGATATATTACACATTAGCTGGTGACGACACTGCTTGCTGAAATTAGTGGGAAATATTTGTCATAAGTAACGAGAGCATAAAAGTTTAATTCTCCCAGGAGGTCTGTCTTGATACAAGAATAGCTGCTTAGGCAAATTCCTAGCTGTTAACTGTTTCCAGGTTTAGGTTAATTTTGAGAAGCACATTGCCGACGTTTGTATCTGCAAGCCAGACACATTTCCTCATGGCAAAGCACTTCTCTCACTGATTAGCATAATTAATTTTAATGACATTACAACTGTACTCATGTACCACTTGTCATAGGTATATGCAGCAGAATGAAGCTCTGTATTACATTATTCTGTATCTGTTACAATACAACATTCTTTTCCAATTCTCCCGCAGACTCCTCTATACATGGAAACAAAAGTCTTTAACAAGACTCTCTCAACTGAATCTTGTGTTTTGGCAAGGCTACGAAGATCCAGGGAGAATTCCTATTCTTTGGCATAGGCTGAACTATTAATGAGTGGAGTACTCCACTGGTGCTGGAAACCCACCTCTCGACTTCTTGGAAAACCAAGGGTGAAACCGCAATACATGAAACAGCAAAATTCGTATCAGAGAAACAAAGGGAAAGAATGGGAGCCCTTTAGTGAAGGCTGTAGTAGCTTAAATTACATTCTTAGAGTATCTTCAAACAATCAAGCTGTTAATGTTACCATCCAAAGCATGAGGAAGGAAACACCAGCATCAGGGAAGGGGGACAAGTGGTAACCAATGGGCAGGCAATTAAAATTTTCTGTTGTACCACAAGTAAAGATTAATCAGCCTGGGTCTGCCAAGTAGGGCAGTGAAACACATGGCTTTTGAGATTCTTAATTCTTGAACTGAGCAAAGCTTTGTTCTAACTTAATAGTCTTGGTCTCAGAAAAGATGGGGGCAGGGAAACCTTATGGATAACAGCATCTCCTGCTGGCTGATGCATGGAGAACAGGAAAAAGCTGGTACCACACCCCCACCCTCTAGGTAATAAGCAGAAAAATTAGGCAGCTGCCAAAAGGCAAAAACGGTATAAAAAAACTCAACTAGTATGTTAGAATAAATATTAAATTAATTTGCCTTCCCACTTCCCATCCTCCTCCAACACATGGCCAAACATTTTGCAATAAAGTCAGTCAGTAGGGCTTGTCTGAATGCAGGCAAACAGAAGTGGTTATGAACACGCCTAACTGCAGCCACTGCTTGGGTGTTACTGTAAGCTCTGAGTCATGACAGAAGGAAGATTCTTCTCAGAGACTTTACAACAGACTAACTACAGGAGAAACTCCTACTGGCAGTGAGCAGGAGGTTTACTTGGGCTACACTACTGCCAGCTGCTCAGTGCAATCCTGTGGTGACAATCTTTAGTCCCACTAGGGACACATACCTAGCCAAGATGTATCTGATGTCAACACAGGTGCATCTTGCTTGCTAAATAACACTTAAAGAGGTGACACAGTTTTATTATTAAATAATTTGCAGCAATTTCTCCTGCAAATTCTGAAGTGTTCTGGAAAATTTCAGAAAAAGTAAGTAAAAAACTCCTTAGAGTGTTCTACAAAACCAAATACAAACACATCAATGGTCTCTTGCTTTGCTATCATCACTCCCCAGCGCTGACCTTACTTTGGGTTGTGTCATGGGAACTGTAAAGACGATTTGCATTTCCCTCATTAAGGTTTTTGTATTACTGTACCCATGGGAATTCCTGCTCTAATGCATAGATAGAGGGGAAAATCATAACAAAATATGCTGTAATTCTGCTATTAGCTTTGACCAAGAGGTGCTGGACACCGTCCCTGTGATCAGTGGAAAAGGAGGGCAGCCAATGCCTCCCAGCACAGGTCCCTGTGATAGGCACACAGCGTGGGAACTCACCACTACCATTTTGAAGTGTGTCTTATTATAGGTTCTTTTTCATCATAACTGTTACTAAGCACTGACAGTATTAGAGGAATTTGGGTAGTAATAATAAATAAACCATCCAATACAATGAGGCACATCGGTGCCTTTCAGGAAATCTTAACAGAAATTGGGTCACTAGATTCTTTGGAGCAAAGATGAAAGCTCTGCATTCATCCACAGCCACGCTCAGCAGCAGCTCCCCTCTGTTACTTGAAAGAGCATGCAGGGCCTGGAGGCAGCAACAAGCTCTCCAGGAAGAACTAAAACACAGAAACATCCTCTTCTACCCTTTGGCCTTTCATGGAAAAGAAACGTTACCAAAAATGGTGAGTCCTGGGATAACAGCAAAACCAGGGCTAACACTTCAAAATATTCACATTGCTTCAAATTAAATACTACTGTTTAAAGTAAAACAAACCTCATCATACCCTACTCTCCATAGACACCCAATGCTGATTCCAAATATACATTGACTCTGAGCTTATCTCTAACAAATTCAACTGACTACACCAGAAGGACTTTTTCCTGTTTATGCTAACAGTTCTGTATCATGAGCAATAATAATATTAAAATGGTAAAAAATTTTAAGAACCCATCATCAACTTAAAAATAGCTGCATTTAGAAAGCATCCACATACTGAAATATAGTATAACCCTGGATAATGTGGATTTGCTGTAATTATGCTTAGATTTACTCTTGAGATAATTGGTGCTACAGAAGTTACACTTTCATTATTTCTTTTCTTCCCGTTCTTCACACTTACCAAACAACTCAGTAATAACAGTCATGAGTCAGAGATAATTATATCAGACTTAATCTTTTGTCAGAGTCAGGTTTGTACCATGGGTAACACAATCCTGATTCAACAGCTTCAGCATCTTGGGGACTGAAATGAATACAACTCAAAGTCCATTCTCATCTGCTACTCTGCCTTTGACACTTGCAGCAGACACAAACCCAATTCTGCACAGCCTTTCAACTTTTAGCTCCATTTAACCACTTGGTAAAAAAAAAATAATAGTAAGAACAGGAGCAACAAATTATTATCTCAGTCCAGCTTGAGCTATTGGTGTGTGGGCTCAATGTTAAAAAATGTTAAAAAATGGATCCAGAGAAGACAGAAAAACCAGGCAACACTGGTGGGAATTGTCCCCAGCATCAGCCTCACAGCAGATGCAGATGTGCACAGCACACGTACAGGTCTGCACCACTGCTGCCACTCTCCTCAGAGAAAACAAACGGGGTGCCACTTTTCTTCTGGTAATGTAATGATCCTGGGAAAAGAAGTGTTGGGAGGGCAGTGATGTAAAACAGCACTGCAGCCCCCCCCACTGCCCATGTGGGGGCCATCCTGTCGGAGGGAGATGCTGCTTTTGTTCTCCCCACTCACAAATATTATGGCTAAGGCACATCTGGTAGGTGGGGTGATGCCAGACAAGCATGGCACAGCTCCGTGTGGCACCTTTCAAATGAAGGCCAGCTACACTACCTGGAGGTTTGCTGGATGGCTGAGCATTGCCCCCTGATCGAAACCAAAATACAGAAGATGAGACCAACAAACCAGTTTAGTCCAGAGATAATTACAACTTCATTTAACTTGCATCTACAGAAACTGCCAGTGAAGTTAATTAGTGGTTTGAGTCAGTGTCAGCACAGGTATGATACACACTTCTGTCACAGGCTCCCTCGTGCTTCTCTCCATTTCCCCACTCTGATATGAGACATGGCAATTGGTACAATTAGTGGTCTTTAGCAGAGGGCACAGGAAAGAAACTAAACATACTGACTTCTCCTAGTGCTGGTTCTCCAAGCTGGGCTGGAGCCATCCCAGCAAGGGCTCTGGGGATGAAGCAGCCCTATTTTAGATGAACTGAGAATGTCAGCCCCCAAAAGTTATCAAATGAGCTTCTATCTTTAGGAAGCATAAAAGGCACCTCAGTGTAAAGAAAGAATGTGATACAATTTTGAAGTCCTCTCTTTCCCTGGACTTTCTGACTCCTGAGGACAAATAGGGCCTTATCTACAATCCAGAAAGGGATCCATTTGTAATCTGCACCTGCTTTACATCCCAATGCTTGGCACAAGGCAATGAAAGCTTGTCTAGTGTTACTGTGAACTGCCTTCATTGCAACAGAGATGAAACATAAATATTCAGAAATAAACTTGTAAGAAAATGATGAGGCGTTTTAGAGCTTTGATACATCTGACTAAAAAGAAAAACAGTTTCAACTGCATACCCACATTAGCAAATAAAGAACACACATACTTTGTTGTGAAACAAGGGGACCACAGTAGTGAGACTGAAAGCTACAAACTGCTCTAAAGTGGCAAAGAACCAAGTCACCTACTGACTTGGCAAGGCTTTTGTTTGTTTATTTGTTTCTTAAGAACAAACAAACAGGACATACAATTAACAGCACAGCAATGACATGGGGCTGCCTCCCTTGGGATGCTGACCTTCCTACTCCTCACTCCTTTGTGGTTCATCTTTCGGGTTTAGTTTTGTTAAGGGTATGAAATGCAAGTTTCCATTTCCTGGTACAGTAATTTAAAAGAGTAGAACCTGGAAAACAGAATCCTCAAATCAATCTTTAAAATGAGAATCTTTAAATCAACACCAATTATGTTAGTCATAAACACATGATAGCTATAAAAGCTTTTTTAAAAAAGTGGTCTTTCCTAAAAAGGAAAACAATAACTAATGATATATGCCCTTTAGATATTATTTGTATGCTGTGGGCAGAGCTGGCTTGAAAGGAAAGGATTACTTAAAACCTTAGAACACTCCAGATATTCTGCCTTCTTTTTTCGATTCTCTCATTGCTTAGATTCTAACTTGTTTTTGTTTTGTTTACAAAATGATCACATTGTTTTATTAAAAAGTGCCTAGTAACAACTTGGATGTGAGATTGAAAAATAAATAAATAAATTTAAAAAGCAAACAGAATCAGAAGAACCATTGCCCAGGGACTTAAAATTCAAAACAGAAATGTTTATTTCAAGGATTTGTATTTTCAATTACTTTCTGAGGTTATACAGGCAGTGGGCTACCTAAAGGTATGTTTTTAATATATGGAAAACCATCTTTGCTTCATGGCCTATATAAAATGAGTGGGGTGATTTTAAGTTGAGGTTCCAAATATGCAGAGTACAAATCACACAAATGGCACTGAAACTCAAACTATTTGGGAAAGAAAGGGCTTGAAAACAGAATCATCTTTGCATGTCTCAAAAGCTGGTCATTTCAGATTAGTAGGGATGAACACATATCCTATTTCTAGACATATCTGATACTTTTCATTGTTTGTTTTTCCCTTTTGTCAATTACAGCCCAAAGTCTTTCACCCCAGTTAACCCCAGTTTCATTCTTGTCCACAAAAAAATAAGTCAATCTGAGTTTTGTTCTAACATGAAGTTTCATTTCTGCAGATGAGCTTCTTTTCCTTTGAAAGCAAGCAGTTCCACAGCTTCTGTTAAAGGCAACCAGGACAAAAGCCAGGAGCAAGGGCAAAAATCTTGAGAATTATCTACAGTGATTGAATAGAGATCCCCCACGGAAGTTAGCAGCAAGTTGGTTCAAATCCTACCAGAACAGCAGGGAGAGGTAACCAAGCTCTTGGCTCAAAGTGCAAAGATGGCTTAGGAAAAGAATTTTTGGGAAAAGGTGCCAAGTCATTCCATTAGGGAGGAAATACTGAATCATGTTCAGTCCTCAAGAGATATACACAGCTTGCAGTATATTCAACACAAGCATAAACCACTATCAGGAGATTTAAGAGAGAAATTCAGTATCCTTTTGAATGGTAAATTGGTAAATGAGAGTTTTAAGGGTTTTATGCTATAGGTACCCTGGACAAAAGCCCTAAGAAGGGAAAGTTCAAGCTATAAATACTAATGAGGAAAAGATCAAGACATCTTTTATCTGGCTAAACAATCAGTGCAGGGGAGTCAGGATCCTTCCTTCTCTATTCTTTGCACATTTTTGATATATCAGAACAGAGTATAAGGCAACATCACTTCCCCTCTGCTTCAGTGTAACTAAAGATGGGCATATTTTTTTGAACATAAACAACAAAATCTTTCTCTGCCACCAAATATGTTAAACATCTCATAAAATGACATTGCATTCCTTTTTTTATTTAGGAAGGAGGAGCTAACTGGCTGCTGCAGTTAGCAGGAAATTCCATTGACAATAAAATAAATAAATCAACCAATGGTCCCAAAAGCCTATGATTCAATTATATGGGTTACAAAGAGCTTGAATTTGACAGTCAAATGTGTTCTTCTCTAAGATTTATCTGTGAACTTCCAATTAGAGAAATGAAGTGGAATAAACTACTCAGTGAAAATGAAGATATCTGGAAGGAAAAATTAATTAATTCAGTATGGCATAACACAAAGACTGTCTGGTGCCCATAAAAACAGCAGAAGTTAAACAGCTCAGAAGCAAAAAAAAAGGGAGGAAAGCTGCCTTACTGCTTATGGATCTGACAAAAGCCACAAACTCTGGGCTGTGAGTTTGCTAATGCAGAGACAGAAGGGTTTGAAGGCAGCAGGCAGCCAGGACTTAGCCAGGCCCTCATCTAGAATGTATTGACAAGGGCTAGAAAAGCCTGAGAAACTCTACTTGTGAATCTGCAACTTCTTGCTAAATGATCTAAAAGCCCTTTTCTGTGCATTTTGTAACAAGGGTATTTTTGCCTGGGACCATTTTTGTTTCAAAAGCTCAGTGACAAAAGGGCCAGATTAAAAAAAAAAAACAAAACCAAAAGAGAGATTATACAATAAGACTTTTGAAGTCTATGACAACAGATTTTGAAGATTTATAATGCAAGTTAAAGATTTGCTGCAGACAGAACGGAGCATTGCAAGGTCAGTGATGCATCTCCTATTAAGGAAATTGCCAGGTAAATCAGGATACTTGGGTACTTCAATGAAAGAATTTAAATATTAAATGGCACTGGGGAGCTGTATCAGAATGACAGGTACTTACATTACAATTGGAAGACCCATCAAGTGTCGAGTAAGAACCATCAGGCCATTCTGAAGCATCTACAGTGCTCGACTGCCTGTGCTGGGCTTCATACTCTTTCAACTGAAATTTGAAAAGACAGAAAGAACATTTTCCAGTGACAAGAAGATATTAATCTTCATTAAAATAGCAAGAGTTAATGTAATTTCACTTTTTCCCCCCATATCATTGTGGAACTGGGAAAATCTGAACTTTTGCACTTATTCAAAATAAATTGTCTTACAATCAGGAGTTCTAAAAATGAGTTGGTTTTTTTTCTTAGAAGGAAATGATCTGTAAATACTGAAATTTGATGAGCTATTGTTAGTAAAACATAAATTACATATCCCCATCTCAGAGGCACAGTTTACAGCAGACAGACTACATTACAATGACCTGCCAACTTCCTTCATAAAGAAAATGATCTGCAGTAAAGATGAGGAAACATCCTTTGTAGTTTAAAAAAAAATCTTCCATTTTCCAATAAAAGGCTTCAGACAAAACCAATACTACAGGAGCCAAAGTGTTGAAAGGATCAAGAACTCATAATACAAAAAGGCTGTTGCTAGTAGTTCAGACCACTAGAGGGAAACTCTACCAGTTCATATATGAACTACCAAATTAGGTACAACCCTTTCACCCCACAAAATTTTAACAGCAGAGAAGAAAAAGAATTCCTAATATTCCAACACAATGATTTTAAAATTTTGCATTTTTTTCATTATATGATTTCCAGCAAAGCAATATATTCTTCAGACAATAACATAAATTTATATTCTACAATCATCTATTTCACAATGTAGTATGTCAGTGAAGATATTTATCTGACTGCCAACTGATCTAAATGATGTTTTCTCTGATGGAGCCCTTACAGAATGCCCTGTGTTCCATCACAGTATTTACCACAAAGGTTGTGTTGAAACTTTAACCCTCTTTTGGCTGCTGAGCAATTAAAACCTCAGCCCTGTTGCTGCACAAATGCAGTATCTTATGGTTTTTTTTCTTGTGGTTTATTAACATCTAGAGTTTGTAAAGAAACCCTTGTGACACCCACCACACTTACAAAAAAACCATATCAGTGTTGTACATCTGACATAATGTCTTGTGCCAAAAATGGCTAAATATGTTTTCTTGAAGGTTGTTAAAGTAAAAAGCCACCTTTTTGACTAAGAAACAAGCAGAAGAAATTTTAGCTTAAAGGAAAATAGTAAGAAATATATTTGTACTGAATCAAGTATGGCAAGCTCAGCAAAACCTGAAGCATTTCTATTAGTACTAAACCCATAAACATACTTGATAAATAAGAGCTAATACAAATGAGAGATTCCTCTCCCTCAGTTTAGACAGCTGCAATGAAAAAGTCTACGCTTAATCTTTTCTCTGATTACCAGCTTTTATTGTTAAGGGAGAGGAGCAATGTTTTTAGGACTCTATTAATTTACCATGTACTGGATATCCACTTCTGGTTGAGCTAAATCTCAATAAGCAAAGGAATTGCTATCTAATTTATGATACCTATTGCAATGGGGTAAACAGGCAGGCTTTCTCCACCTTCTCCTATGTTTTGTGAACAAAGCAAAACTCCAGACTGATGTATCCTACGTTCCAAAACATGTTTGTCAAGGAGATGGAAGTATGCACATATCATACCCTAGCAAGTGCTTCCTCGATGGTGATCATCTTCTCTTTCACCATCATCATCAGCTGGATCCGTTCCTCATCACTCATTGTGATCTCACTGGCCACATAACCAACATCTTCTCCTGCACAAAAAAAGCAAAAATATTTCAGGCACACATAAGAGTTCATGCACAGAGCAGGGTACATTGAAATGGGATTTTACCCAGTGCTCTGAAATCTGGCTGCCACGTGGATCTGGCTGGCCAGAAACAGACCCTCCCCAGAGCAGGCTCATGGTATGGTTTCAAAGAACTGAATGATTTCAAAGTAACTGAGCAATAAAAGGAAGTAAATTAGAACTAAAAAACTAAGTCTGCTTTGACACTGAAAGCAAGTGAGCACGGAAAAGAGAAGTAAAAACTGACCATCATCACATGGTTATTGACCCTGAAAGACAAGAATTAAACCAGAAAGTGCTAATGCTGGAAAAGTCCAGCACTCAGCTGCCAGAACCTGCCTGTTGAGGAAGGCTGTGCTGGGTCCTTGCAGCTCTCTGCTCTGCACTGGCCACTGCTTGTGATCTCTCCAGATCTCATCACCCCCTAAGCTGGCACACGGTGCCAGATGTATCAGACTCTCCTGGTATGTGCTTGGCACATCAGCACACACAATTAGAACTTGCCTTGAGAACCAGCAAGGACCCACACTTCCCTGAAAGTGTGTCCCTTTTGGACCTACTAAATGGGCTTTTGTCATCTTTCACAATCCATCTGAACACACACAGACATAGAGAAGCATCTGTTTGCAACGTAAGAATCTCACAGATACACATGGGGAAACAGAAATTTTCTGTATGGGGAAACAGAAATTTTCTGTGTGAAGAAAAATACTTAATGCAATCCACAGCTGCATCTTATGCAGAAGAAGTAGAGAAAGACACCTGACAGTTCAAGTGGAATCAATCCTACATTTGCACTAGTCACCAGAGGCACTTTTACTGCTCCTTCTTGTAGTGCCTTCTACAATGAGAGGCTGGATTCAAGCCCAAAGCAAACAGGTCAAAGAAACAAAATGCCAAAGAAAGGAGAAATATCTTTTTAATCAAAACAGAACAGTATTTCTCTTATCAAGTCAGGACTAGGGGGAAAAAAACAGCATCTTGTTTATTTACATATATTACTTCTAAATATAAATTAACTGCATCACTTTGCATGTGGGCCATCACTGACAGACAGGACCAAAGGCATCCCAGACTCATGTCTGCAGTCTCAAGAATTTGCCTTTTCATTCTGAGCACTGTCATGATGAACCAAACCTTCCAGAGCCACAGACCCCAGCTGCCACACTGTAACAAATGCATTTTATTCCTTTGTGATGCTGCCTCCTTACATTTTATATGGATAGGATGTGCACCCTTGAAAAAGCTTTACCTTTTGAAGTCTGCCTCATTAGTCCTTTCTGGTTCTTTCGGAAATTCTGCCAAAAAAACTTATTTTTCTTTTTCCAGTCTGCTTTCCCTAAAAGGAAAGTGGAGTGGGAGGATGAGGGGAAAGGGAAAAAAACAATTTTAGAAAGAAACATTAGTTAGTAAATTCTAGAGGAGCTTTCAAGCATTACATTATATTTTTAAATGAGAAACAAGAATAAAAAACCCTCAAGTTTTCTGTTTTTCTTCATTTATTCTGTACTAGAACTACGTTGATGTAGCTATTTCAGGGAAATGCATGTATTTTTATGATTGCCAATGCTATAGAGGACTGAGATAAGCCANATGTAGCTATTTCAGGGAAATGCACATACTTATCTCAGAGGACTGAGATAAGCCTGTAACTTAGATATTTTTAATGATAAACATAAAACATTTTATATTTATTTTGATGGCTGTTGAGTTATTAATGTCAAGTCTGGAAGTGTTTTTGAAGTATTTTGTTGGTTTATTCTCTTTAACTGAATCACGATTATGCAGCTTAAGCCACAACTCAGATAAGTGACTTGCTAGTATGCCTGTGCATATCTGTAGAGACAAGAAATAATTAACATATCTACACACACATGCACACGTGCACGCACACACGTTCTGCTGCTTGGCACGAGACCATCAGCTACATCTGACTCCTGCTCTCTGTATGCCTGGACTGTACCAGGCTGGGTCTCCATGCCCACCACTGTCACATCTCCACATGGATTGATGAACCTCAAAGTAAATAATTTGCTCTAGAAAGTAAAATGGGATTTAGCTCAAGGTAGGGCATATATAATTGTGTTCTGTTGAATTAACCAGGGCACATGCTACAATGTTCATGCCACCTGCAAATGAATATACTGTGCCTGATCTGGCAGAAATGCTACTGACAAAGAGCTATTGGTATTTAGGATCTTGCCCTGGATGACCTAGAGCTGGGCTTGCTGACTCTCTGAAATACTGCTTAAGTTTAGACTGTGTGGAAATGTCCCTAGAATGCCATTAACAGGAAACAAACAAGAAAAACCTCCCAGTTTTATTTTTCTTTTCCAATAAGCAAAAAAAATTTCAGAAATAAAGAAAGAGACTCTAGCACGACATGAATAAAAATAACAAAGAACCCCCGTTATTTACCTGTGGTGGTAATTTTTGGAATACAAAAGGACAGACTAGCAGTGATCTAACAGGCAAACATTTTCAGTTCAATATAACAAGTAAAAAGATGCATATTTCTCACATGACAATGCTGGCTGGGCAGTTTTAGTGATCACTGAGACACTCAGCATCAAACTGAAAGCTGCTGAGGCTCACCCTCCACACACAAAAATGCTGCTGACTTCTGCCAGCTCTTCACATCCCAGCACAAGCAAAACTCCAAAGCTGTTTAAGAATTCCATAGGAGTATCAAATAAAATGAAATATACTGACCTACAGAGCCTTCTTCCGAACTTGATTTATGAATGGAGAGCCTAGGATAAAAAAGAGAAATGGACTTATTGATGCAGGCTTCTCACATTTCAGGGGAGCTGTCTGGTTACAGTAAATTATAGTTTCCAAACAATATATCATGAGCTGTTTTCTCTTCCCTTTTCTCCCCAGCGCAGCAAGTTGGAAACGAAAACTGAACCTACTGGTCTGACCACAGTAACTGAGTTTCCTTCTTAAATGTGCCTTTTGTGACCAGCACAGAAAAATATATACTGACAGAAACCAATGGTTAAGGCAAAGGAGTCCAAGGATTCCTCAGAAAAACAATTATTCACATAGTTTCCCCACTTGCATTTACAAAACAGTAATTTTGCTGCCTTAGAAACTGTAGAACTGGGATGCTGCACTTGTTTAGCTGTACACCAATTTTCAGCCTATTTGGTTTTTATCTGACAATGCCTTATAAATATGTGCTCGTTACACCTCCAGAAGCCACCGTGTGGAAGACAGCAGTAGAGATTTAAAGACAAGGTGAAGAAAGTTTGTTCAGACCCTATGGAGTGCAACTGTAGCTGACTGGAGACTACAGCTTCTTTCTCCCAAATCCCTCCTGTCTGCTTTCTCACCAGTGTAGGCTCCCTTCCTCAAGAGCTAGCTGGAGAGACTTGTCAAGTCCAGAATGTGGGCTTTACAAACAACCCACTAAAATAGTAAATAAATCTTTTGTTCTTGGTCTTTATGTTCATTGAACCAGTTTTCCAGAATGGATTCCAACTCAGTGCCAACAGTTCATTGTGGGGTCTCTGATGAGACAACATCACCCCGTGTCACTGCCCTTCTCTTCTGTCTGCGTAAGAGGAGCGAACAGAAATCACCAAACCTTCCGTTCTTTTTGAAGCCTTCCCATGGGAATTGCTGTTTAACCAGGCTGCAGCAAGCCAGGGGAATGACCCCTGCCAGCACCGAGGGCTTTGCTGGAGGCTCCATGTGCGAAGCAGCACCGCGGTGTCTTTGTGCGGGCTCGGCCCCAACATGCGCCCCTGTCCCATGGTGTGGTGGCCCCAACACGCGCCCCTGTCCCACGGTGTGGTGGCCCCGACACGTGTCCCTGTCCCACGGTGTGGTGGCCCCAACACGTGCCCGTGTCCCACGGTGTGGTGGCACCAACACGTGCTAATGTCCCACGGTGTGGTGGCCCTGACACGTGCTAATG
>VZRO01008377.1:731778-754436 GCA_013397915.1 Daphoenositta chrysoptera | reverse complement strand
GCACCAACACGTGCCCCTGTCCCACGGTGTGGTGGCCCCAACACGCGCCCGTGTCCCACGGTGTGGTGGCCCCAGCCCCTGTCCCTGTCCCACGGTGTGGTGGCCGTTGTGCAGCCGTGCAGGGTGGAAACACAAACGCCCCAGCCCAGCAAGGAGACCTCGGCCGAACCATTCTCTGGATGAGGCCGTGCAATAACACACGTGTGACATGCTCCTGCTGCTCTCCATGCCGAGCTGTCTGCACGGGCTCCTTCAGCTCTCTCAGACACCCAGCAGAGGGCAATAAAGAATTTCTGATCAATCCACTAAACCACTCGAAGGGAAATCACAGTTCAAGCCAGGTCGGTGTGTAGAAGATGTAAGCGATTACTGGCCAATGTCTTGAAAGCAGGAAACACATGCCCATCAATTTGCAAAGATATCATTAAAGGGGAAAGGAGACAGTATGAAGTTTCAGTGTGATTTAGTAATTCATCTAGACAAGGCGGGTCTGGCACAGCGAAGCTCTGAAGTGCACCCTCTCTAAAACTCAGACTGATCAGAAATTTAATCCAGCACAAACTGCAAACTAATTGAGGCAAACAAACTTCAAATCTTTAGTGCACCAGGAGGAGGGAGACATTTACTATTTTCCTTGCCTGTGTTTACTCTTGAAGGGAAAAAGTCAATAATATGCCACCAGATGCTTAATTTTTAAGAAGCCTGCTGAAAGGTGAAAAATAAAAAAACCATACTTCCTGGGTAAAAATTTCCAGAAAAAGCCCTTCAACAGGGCCAGGAATTCATGCAGACACTTCAAAGTGAAGTCTTCAGCAAGTATTTTTCTAAATAAAGATAAATCAGAAAAATAGTATATGGAGTTGTATATGGAGACTTTTCTTTTTATGAAAGCCAAGCTCTGTTGGAACTGACAGAATTAATCCACTACATGTTTTGCACATGAGCATAGACTCCACCCATCAAGCAGTTATTCTATTTATTTTAAATGAATTTAGTATCCATGAAATGTACCAAATCACCATCCTTAGAAAATGCAATCTGTTAATGATCAGAACTCTGCCTCACTAGTGAAATCACCCTCAAAGTGGACAGTTTCTAAGGCAGTCTCTTGTGCTCTGTGGCCTCCAAATCCATTTTAATCCTTTTCTTCTCTTGCACAGTTGCCAAGAACGATGCAAGTAAGCAGCAGGTGTAGCAGCAATGTTTGTGATGTGGACATCTGTTCAGCAGAATTAGCCTGAGGCCACCAACTCGTCATAAACTGGCCTCCAAGGAAGGGGAGGGGCAGTAGGAGCAAACTTCTGACACGCCTGGACCAGAGGGGGTGAGGGGCAAAGCAGGATCCACAGCAAGCAGACCACCTTCTCATTTATAACTGATTTAAGAACTATGCTGAGTGTCATCAGAGGATGCAAATCCCAATTATCATTTCATGCATTCTTCAAAGAGGAAATCATCCATGCCTGGGCTGACCTTGAAAACACCAACAGCTGCTCTGAAGAGATGGAAATGCCAACAAAACTTACCACGTAGTGCCTGATAAGGCACTTGCTTTTTAGCTCCACCAGACAGTTCTGATGCTTAAAAATCCTCAGTGAAATCAATCAAGCGTTTTACTTCCTAGATGTCTGGTGAAAAATTCCATACTACCTTGGAGTCTGTATGTTTGATTTGCAAATTACACTCCCTTACTCTGTTAAATCTGCAGCGCTTCTGTGAACGTGCACTGAAAGTGATTTGTGTTCTTCCATTCATAGACTGATAACTTGTACTGAAAGTTAATGATGCAGTGACACTTGGCAGAAGTTTCAGCACTGTGTGTCTGAAAGGGAGCCAAATGCCATTACTCCACCATGGAGGCCTTCATTTTTGTTGTGGTCTGATGTACAACTTCATTAGCAAGCTTTCACATGAAATGTACTCTGTCACCGCATAAAGCAGAAGAATGTATGGGTATATGTTCACACAATGAGGAAGAAAACAAGATTTACAGCCAGAGGGAAGGAGTGTTTTCTTATCAACCCATAACCTCTGGAAGCGGGCAGAAGATGGGGTCAAAACTTTAATTCATTAATCTCACAAATCCTAAACCATCCCTAGGCCAGTACTTTGTGCCTCTTCGAGCCAAAGTGCTGAAATAAACAAATGAGGAAAAAAACTCAAAAAAAAATAGAAAACACAATATATAATCTAAAAATGGAGCTACTTTTCAGAGTACCCAAATATTACTGCCCTAGAGAGTCGATGGGTTTGAGCAGGATTTAGTAAATTACATCAGGCCACTCAGTGATCAGTGACACAAAACTTAGTAGCAAAATCTGGAGCAGAGAACCTGGACAAGGAACTTGTTGATTAGAAAGACTGGCTTTACAGGAAAGAGTTTACATTCAACACTAAATTATGCAAATACACAAACAAAATGGACACAAAAGTCACTCTTTCAAATGCTGGAGGTCTGCAAATGACAGGGTACCTGGGGATACCTGGTGGAAAAGGATGACTGAGAAAAAACCTACACATTAATCCTAAAAGGCATAAGGATGGGAAATTCCAATGGCAGTACGAAGAATACAAAAAACACATCTATGTGGGAATGGCTGTACAGCCATCATTATTCAATACAATCATCATTATTCATGCTCAAAAAAGATGAGTTCAAACTACATGTGGTAATGAGAAAGATATTAGAATAACCAGGGAACTGGACAGCTTATCTTGCAAAAGAAAGATAGAAAAGTTCTGCCTGTCAAGTTGGAAAGCTGCAAGAAGATTAGCTTACTGCCTATTAATAAATCAGGCACAGGAACAAACAGATACATGCTGGAAAAAATTAGAAAAGAGAAGCCAACATTTCCTAACTATCGGGACAAACTTCCAACAGTAGGTAGAGAAAGGGAGGACAACTTCAAAAACTTTATGAACTGCTTTTATAGGAGGCTGCTTGAAAGATAAGAGACCAGACCAGACATTGTCTTAAGGATTGCCTCTGGAGGGCACTTTTGGTTCTTGTTTTGCAGCCTGGGGGCTTTGTAAGAGCAATGTCAAAGCCTGACATCTAAAACGGTCTCTGAATCTTATCTTTCCATAAAAGTGCTGCAGTGGGGATAACATTGTTACACGTAAGCAATACCTCTGAAACCTGGAAGTGGTCTCCAAAACTTGGTGCACAAGGAAGAACCAATGCACACATTTGGGTCACAAGCCAGCTAAGCCGGTCTGATTATTAATACTGGTTTTAACTAGGCTACTGCTTTCCTGTTAACTCTGAACTGAATCTGATCTCAGACAGAAAAACACTGGGGCTAATCTTGCATAGAGAGTGGTTGATTTTACAAGAGCCATAGTCATACGTGCCCCAAGAACGTGCTGGTACTCCACATAACTGGGAAAGGAAACAAATGACACCATGTGCTGCTTTCATGAATGTGCCTGTTGATTTTTGAAATCTCATCATTCTCAAAACAGAACAAATCTGGGAACTGAGAATGACGGCTATTTATATTTTAAATGCAGATGTGCTTTACCAAATGGTCGTGTCTCATTTATGGACCATAAAATCCACAGGTGCATAGCACCATATGATGATGAAAACACTACTGCTATCTCTTCAATAAACTGACAGTGTCCCTCTCATTCCTTGCCAATAATTATTTATAGTACACTGAGAAAAATGGTTTAGATGGCATTTTTAGTATACAAATATTACACATATTCGGAGTGGTGAATAAACCAATGCAAAAGCCCATGCTGGCTCTGTTGCAAAGTCATTTGGTTATCTGTGTGCATTAGAAATGGCCCACTTACATAATTAGTATGAAAAACTGACAGACTTGTAACTGCTCCTGACTGAATACAAGGTAATTTATCTAACTGGAGCTGGCACAGGGAAGAAAATGGGCCTTTGGTATTTTTATCAAATTTGCATGAACCTGAAGAGAAAGGAGGCCTGCAAGGTTCTGACCTTGCTGGCACCAGTGTGAGAAAGGGATGGAAAGCAAAGAGGTTTCATTCAATTATCTTCTCATTAGGTTTCCATAGCAATGGCTCTTTAAGCAGGTCAAAACTTTCTCAGTGGAAACAAACACTGAGCTGCTTGTGGGCTGTCCATGTGTGTGTGTGTGTGTATTCTGTAGCATCACCAGCATGGAAGTCACCACGCTGGTCCCATGGGCTCGGGCTGGGGACTGGCAGCAGGCAGATGGGGGTCTGTCATGTATTTAATAACAGAATGCTGGGTCCCAGCCAGGGGACAGATAATTGCCAGCTAAAAACTCTTGGAGAGCAAAGAGCAGGGCCCAGCGCTGCGGGCAAAGCTTCCCTGCTCTCTGTGCACTGCTCACTACGTGCCATCTCAACTCGCTGGGACAAGTCAGACTTTCTTGTGAAATGTGCCCTTCATACTCCCTTGTACAAAATTACCAGGCTTGAAATCTTCTTCCAGCTGCTCAAAGGCGCACTGGTTTCCCTCCTCACGTGTCCCAGGCGTTTGGCTGGCCTCTCACTCCCATTGTGTGGGTTATTGTGGGAGTTTCCTGCCCTACTTCTCTTGAGAAGGCTGTTTAAAGGCAGCATGAATAATTTGCCTTTGACTAAATCAGGCCTCAAACAAGTGAAAACAGGGCCATACACATTCACTGATTCTTTTCGATTCCTGCAAGAACAGGGGATTAAAAAAATGTATCTTAAGTGCAAATATCTCAGATACAAAACACGCTTACTTCTTTTTCTTCCAATATACTTTTCCATTTTTAAACTATGCAAAAGGAAGAATTTATTCTCTTAGCAATTAAGTGCAGCCTTTAGCTATCTTAATTTGGGGGATTTGTTTGTTTTTTGCTTTGTTCTTCTCAATTTCTGCCCTCTCTCTGCCTCACATCCTCTTTCAGACCTGCACTCCTCTTTCTTTGCAGATGAGCTTACAAATACCTGCCAGAATTAATTTGGGCATCTGAGAAGTTGCCAGAATCCAAGCTGATAGAATTTAAACCCCCCATCCATGACCTGGAGGGATGATTTAATAACCTCCTGCATTCAAATCTTGACCTGCAGTTTGGATGCTGCAGGGAAAGACGACTAGGGGATCAATTGTTAAAAACTACTGGAAAATGCCAGCAGATTAGTGTACCAAAGGGGGCAGAATTGAGGCTTGCATGAACCTCCCTGCAGCTTTCGCTGAGAATAATTGTGGAAGACGGGAACACTGAAATGCAGGCCTTCTCCCAGACTTAGCTTGATACATACTTCCAGTTTATACCATGGGACACCAAATGGCTGAACTATGGCACATCCATTGCAAAGAATTCTTCAAACCAGATTCAGTCAATCGCCTCTCCTGCAGTGACAGCAGACACAATGCAGATAGCAGCCACTTGTGCTGTGGCCTCGCTGCTTGACGCTGACAGCCTCGGAGAGAGCAATAATGCCTGAGGAGTCTGCAGCTCCAGCTGTGACATTCCCAGCAAGCCACCAGAGATCTGGCCAAAGTGTGTGGATGTTAGGCTGGGGACATCCTGCACACACAGGGGGTGACAGCCACCCACCCGCAGCAGCAGCTGAACGGGGAGCTGAGGATGCAGCTGCCAGAGCACAGCAGCTCCCCCAGGCCGGGGGAATGCAAAGCCCCTGAGCAATGCTGCCCTGTGTCACCTGCACACCACACACGCCTGCTTTTCCCCTTCTGCCTGACACATTTGTTTCTGGCCAGTTCCCTGCTCTGGCAGAGTCTTGGATTTAGGTCTTGAGTATCACAGGGTCACGAATGTTTAAGCTGTACGGAGCCTGAGGAGTGCAGCAGGATGAATTGTGGCACTTGATATGAAGTGTGACCATTTACTGGTCAGGAGTGCACTTGAGTGGTACAGCTCAAGCAAGTGCAGGTGATTCACATAGGAGGTGACAATTCATAACACCCACTGCCACACAAAGTTGGTGGGAATGACTGAAACATCAGATACAGGACACAACTGTTACCTCATGCATTGTTTTCATCCCCTCTTTCTCTAGCAACTGTAAAGAAAAAAAGCAGTATATAGGAATGTCTGTACCTCATCCTATCTGTATGCAGTGCTCTTGGGTCTCTCACCCACTTCCTTTTCTTTCCCAGCAGTTCTCAGATACACCACATCTGAAACTCAGCCCAAAGGCTGATGGAGCAAACAGTGACAGCGAACAGATCTATTTCCAAAGAGGAAAAACACACAACTTCCTTTCTGCAACATCCCCCCAGCTCTTCTGAAAACAGGATGAGAGTCAGGATGCAGAAGCCTGAGTTCAGGGGACTGGGTTTAACCTGGATTTCCTGGCAAACATGCAGAGCTCATCAGTCTGTCATGTAGACTTGAATGCTCAAAAATGGGAACAGGCTAAAAGTTGGGTTACATTGTTTAAATGCTCTGTTTACAATTATGAGAAAACCCTGCTCAGTCCCCTATCTGAATAAACATCCTTGGGGTGTTGCCATCACTTTGAAATAATAGGAATTGTATATACAATACATCCCCAGATGAACATGGTATGGGGTCAGAGAAGTAACAGTAAATGCTAAAGAACACATTTACAGCATATTTTCTACACTGATGATTCTTCTAGCAAAAGCAGAAGTCAATGTGTCTGCATAGAAGCACCTGTGGTTCTGGGGAGATTTTTGTTTAAAATTAATATCACTGTTAAAGATGCTGTTGCCACTTTACCAAAGGCACACTGAGAAACAGCAAAGCTACACTAGCACCACAACTGTCAGCAAGACAGCAGTTTAAAAGATGAAAACCTTGGAAAGGGCAGAGGGAAGTGAAATTCATTATTCAGAGAAGAAAGCTACAAACACCTCATTCCATGCTCTGCATTAGGCCCTGAATATGATATGACTTAGAAACCTGGTGGACTGTTTCAATTTATAGAAGGAACTCCAGTAAGGCCAAAAAACCCAGAGCAATTGTGAAGCAAAGCTTGAACAAACATGACTTTGTTTTCTGTTGTTTATGGATAGCTTTTCAGGCCACATCAGTGCCCTTGCTGTTCACATAAATCTCAGAGGCTTTTGCCTCTGAGCGAAGATTTTTCTTTCGTTGTCAGAACCAATCAAACAAAAGGCATATTTGGTAGGGCACATATAATGCATAGAGCAGGTTCACATATAGCTTCATCTAATTTTTTTGTAGCTTCATTTAATTAAGAGGAACAGTGTTGTCAGCAGCAGAGGAAGGTAGTATTGCCCCAAATGCCTTCTGGAATGGGGGACAATGACTCAGGGTGACAAACAATTCTGCCTCCAGGCTCATTTAACCCCTTTTGCCTGCCTACAGGCCCTACTGCTGCTCATCAGTGTTAGAGCACATCACTCACTAGACAGACACTTGTTGAGCAACTTGCTGGACTGAGGGCACTGACTAATTCTGCACTGACTTTAGACCAGACTGGGCAGCAGTAAGACTCAAGGCAAGACTGAACATACACTGCTTGTCCACACAAACAGGATTTTTTCCTACCACAGACCACCAAGGTTAATCTGTTTTCAGTGTGGTGTACAGTGGAGCCAGTTGGGCTCTTTCCTCCAGCTGAGCAGCACAGAAAAGGAAAACCAAATCAGGTTAAAGCAAACATTGCTTTTCCCAGGTTCCCTCAAAGCTTCTTTCTTTCTGGAATGTCTTAACTCTGGCAAATTAAACAACCATCCAGATGTGTTATTTTAAAACTTTAGACTTTGGTAGCATTAAGCTGTAGGCTGTGCAGGCAGCACTGCTGGGTGAGGGAGCTATTCAGAGTGACCACATTCCAGCCAGACACTTGCTCACTCCTCCTTATTGCAGTACAGATTTTTCCTTGGGACTGCCCTTATTTTCTAAACAACTTGCTCAGAACACCAGACCAGAAACAACTCATTTCATCCTAGGAAAACATTTGGATTTTCAATATGTAGAATTATAACTATTCTTAGATAAGCTTTTACTTGCGAAGAGTACTCATAAAAACATGTTTTCCAGCTCTTGAAAGTCTGTATGTCTAGTTTTGAACAAATCTTTCCTTTTGTCCCCCAAATCTCTTTGTGAATATGAGAAACCAATGCACATCTGCATCAAGTTTCATATTTGGCAAAATGGTCTTCTCACAACAAAAGAAGTTTTGTAGAAGGTTTACCCCACATCTTTCATGCATGAGAGTGACATAAAAACAGTGTTCCCCAAAGGGACAAGCTCCCATGTCTAGTAGCATGCCCACACAGAAAATTCAGATGAAAGCCATATACTAAACACTGAACCACCACAAAAACCCCTGGGGCCAACACAACATCCTCCCCTGAAAAATATCAAATTCAACACGTTAATAGCAAGTACAGATATATTGGATGGGCTTAAAGTGGTCATTTTCCTGCAGATCAATTTTATAAACTCTGCCTCCCTGGAAGAGGCAGTTCCTGTGACAATTCAGCCTTCCAGGCTAGAGGGGTGAGGCCAGCACTGATGTGGCACGCTGTCACAAATAGGCAAAGGCCAGCATCATTTCAGGTTTGAATAATTTGTACAGTATTGAGTAGATATAATTTATTATTTTCAACACCTTGTCCAATTATCATGCATCACATGGACTTGCTTCTTATTGTGCAAGTATCTGGCACAACCTGTCCTGCATCAGTTTCATTTATATGATCAGGTTAATCACACACACCCTTCTACAAATCCTCAAATGGCACACTTCCATTCTTGAAAGGTCCACAAAAATCACGTGTCCTTTTCATCTGAACTAAGATAATATAATTGTCTTTCAGGGAGGTAAATGGGCTATCTCAGAGGAGTCACCCAGGAGATGTTTTTGCAGATGCTGCCTTCTCACTCAGTTACTTGTGGTAGAACACCTACACAGAGGTACAACTTAGGAAGCTGGCTAGAACATGTAAGTGGAGTTTTTTCCAAGCTGTGTACTGTCCTCCTGCGAGATCTTTATCTCATTGTTACCAGAGGTAGGATTATGATATTTACTCATGGGTAAAGTGCTTTGAGGCTGAGAGAAAAGTCATATGATTATAGGATAATCTTGCAGGTTTACTTCCCAGATTACAGTTCCCATTTACTTGGCACTTCTGGTTTCATTATAATGTTGGACAGCCAGGTATTCTTCAAGGATTCCTTTCCATATGTCAATATCTGAAGCACAAAGTATTAAACTCTAAGACTTCTAGGCCTTCTCTTTTACCAGCATGTAATATGGGGGCAGTGATGGTACCCAAGGTAAAATTCACCTTATGTGTCTTAGGTTGTTTTGAAAATGAGCCTCTACCTCAAGCAAACCATCTCTGCTTTTCTCTCTGAGTGACAAAGCAAGACAAGGCACCTCTAAAAGACAATTTATCACATTCTGAGACCTTTAGCATCAATCAGCTTCCACACAAGCCCCAAGGAAGCCCCTCAGCAGTTTTTCACTTCCACACAACTGATTTCTGTAGGGTCAGTGCTCAGGCAAGTCCCTTACTCTGCATCCACCAAAGATTGCTGTGGGACTGACAGTCCTTCCACTGAACTAGCAAAAGCAAGGGCAGAAACCTTCCTGTTACTGCCCAGTGATGAAGCACTAGAGAATATTCAAATGCGGGACTGTAAAACCTTACAAAAGCACGTCCCATCACAAATGTACTCCCTCTGAACTGGTCCAGCTGGCACTACCCATGGAAGTGCAGGCAATTGGACATGCAGTGTCAGTCGTCTCCATGCACCACTGCACGTTACCCTCAGCAGCAGGGATCCAAGATCCCGGGATCAAAGGAAGGAGGCACAGAAAACAAGCACACACATTGCAGCAGGAGGTGACAGTAAACAGAAACCCTCTCAGTCCTCACAGAGAGGTTTTTATTAAGGACGCTAAAATTAAAGCTCCTTTTAAGTCGGTTTTAAATACTTCATTCCCTTGGCACCTTCTTCAAAAGCAGAGTTACAAACTCAGGAGTGCACAGGAAAAGGAATGCAATGTAAGTTTGTAACTCTCCCTTCCCCTCACCTGTCTTTTTTTGGCTGCATTTAGGTCTAGTCAGAGAAAGTAATTTTGAAAGCAGGTTTAATTTGCAGAGAATGTGAAATCACTGATGTTCCTCAGAAATGACTACCAGTCGTCTGTGAGCACAACCCAAGCGCTCACAGAACAGAGAAACAATACCCCTCCCTTGACATAAAAACCCAAAATAATAAAAGGCCAAAAGGGAGGAAGGGAAGGAGCAGGTTCCAAAACAGGTTTCATTCATAGTGTCTGGATCTAAAATCTAGAAACAACACTACAATCTAAAATTCATTTACTCCAAGGAAAAAAAAACATACCAAACTCCCCCTCCCTCCTTTCTCACTTCCTGTGCCTTCACTTACTTTCTTTCGGTGTCGGGTGTTGATGCAGTGCTGCTGAGACCGAGGGACTCCTGCAAGAGAAGACACGCAGCACTCAGAGCAGGCACCAGAGAAAGCTTTACCCAGTTTATGCAAAATATCAAATTAAAGAACAAACAAACAAAAGTGGATGATCAAAGTCTAAGTGCTTACCTCAATCTGGGATCGCAGCTGTAGAGATGTGGGGCTGGCATCAGGTTTCTCCTAAAATACAACAGATACCAAGTTAATGAAATATCCAAATACCAGAAAGAAGAAATCTGAAGGGGAGAAAAAGGAAGAATAGAGAGTAACAGAAGCAAGAACTATCTCAAAACAGTTCATACAGGGAATATTACCTACTCCAGAAGGAACTGCTTTCAGAATAAATTCTGAAATAATCCAGTAAAACAGCTAATTTCATACTTATCACTGCAGAATACAGAAAGTTAAACTGCCCAACAGAAGTCATAAAAAAAAAAAATAGAAAGAGAGGTGTTTTATTTTCACTACATCACTGCACAATTTGTTACATAAGTTCAAGTGCAATTTCCAAGAAATTACCTTCAGGAAATAACTGGCATTAAAAGAACATTCTCTGAGGAAAAAATTCTGAGGGGATGCAGATACCTTTCAGCAAGACCAGTTTCTCGCACGGAAACTTGTCAACAGTATGGATTTCAAACCACTATTCTACAAACAACTAGGATATAACCATCTACTCCAGAACTCAGTCATTCAGGCTCCCTTTGCAGTAGATGGAGAGACACAGAAACCCTTACAGAACAACCTGCCCAACGGGTTTCAGCTACCTGAAGTTAGATGAGGGGGTCTCACTGGTGGTATCTAATTTAAGACTGCAAGCCAACTGCCTAAAAGGCACATACTATTAACATGTCTGAAATCAGTGGGGAAACTCCAGTTAGAATGGGGGAAGATAATATAGTTGTCAGTACTGATAACTACACTTTGTTGGTTGATCTTCACGTGAAATCATGGGGTAAGCTACTTATTCCTGCTTTCTTCTCAGCCAGTCCTAGCCCTTGTGAAGTTATTGCAAAGTGAATTCTGTAGCTTACTCATCACAGCTGGGTAAGCAGTAGTGTACACGCCTCAAGAAAATTAAAAAAAAGGACATGGATTTGTTTCTCAGTACTGAAGGACTCCTTGTTCATGCATTCCTCAGCCTACATGTAAAACTCTTATCTCTGTGAAATTGTACTTCCTATGCCCTTTGTTTACACAAAGGGTGACAAAACATTCTTGGGATTTAATTAGGAAAAAAAAAAAAAAAAAAGAAAAAAAGAAAACCAGACACAATTTTCTGGAAATGCAGCCTTTTAATACGAAACAGGAAATTACCACTGCCTGCCATGAAGTGGTGTTGGATGAACTCCACTCCCAGGAAGTCTGCAAGATCTAGAGTAGAACGGAGCCTGCTCTGCCATCACCCAAGGGCTCAGCTGGCACTGCTGGCCGTGGCAGCCAGGGAGGGCACAGGGTGGCCCATGGCCATGTCCTTGCTCCTCTGCAAGGCTGACACCGGGTCACTGCCCTGCTGGGGGATTTTGCCTGCCCATGCATGGTCTGTGTGTCTGCTTCTGCTGATTTTGTAGCACACAAAGGGAAATGAAGTCCTTGAGTGAAAGCGGACGTGAAAAGGCGACCACTGACAGATCCACAGGACTCCTCTAGTCAAGGAGAAGCTGGACCAAGGCCAGGGAAATTCCACAGTTGTTCACAGATCAGAAAAATGAAATGAGCTCTTTGGCACCAGGCATCCCTCTCATTCTCCATTAGTTCTGTCAAAATGGAATCTAAGTTTTGCATCTGGAAAAGGCTGCAGGCACATTGCTGCAAATCCTCCTCACACTCTCCAACCCCTGCCCAGCTCTTTGCAAGGAGGGAGAGCAAGACAAGCTCCACAATCCAAACACTTGCCATTCATGAGCACCACACACTCTGCTACACTGATGAGAAAAGGAACATTTTATCAGTTTTATGTTACAGTTTCAGTATGCTAGTCAGGAGAATCCACCATGTCCCCAACATGCCTTTAGATCTCATGTTCCTGATGATTTGTCTGTTGTCTTAAAAAGCTGCTTGCTGCAAGTGTTTTGGTTTTTTATTTTTTAAACATGCTAGGTTTTTTGTAAATTACCACTTATAAGATACTGCCTGGCCTCCCACAACAAGTCTTTTACTTGAGCAGTTGCTTGTGAAGTTGAAGCCTGAGACTACATTTAGATGAGAAGTTACTACTTTCAGCATAAATCTACTCATGTGGACAGTCAGCTGCATCCCATGTAACTAAATCCTAAAAAACCTGACTGTATTACTTTCTTCTTTCTCATTTGCTGTCAAGCCCACCCTGTTAGAACAGGAGCTGTTTTATAGGACCAAGATGACTGTGGAGGGCAGAAGCAAGGACAACTTTCCTCTCCCTCCTCTAGAGCTCCACTTCGCAATGCTGGAATGCAAAACACCCGATAGTTCTGCACTGTTGTGATTAATATTCCTACCTGCCTTTCCAACAGAATGATATCTTTTTCTATTGCTACTTACACAAGAAACCAAAGGAAAATACTTAAGGAAATAGTACTCTCAACTAAACTTCTGGCTTAGATTTGTATCAGAGACCACAGAACTTTCATAAGCCTCAAGCTATTCTATTTATTTTGGTTAAAATCCATTAAACCTCACTTTAAAATTCACAGGTTGTGTTGACTTTAATCCATCAGGATCAGGGCCCTTTTTTACCAAAGGCTAATTCTAGAAGGTTGAGCAAATGTCGTACTGTTGGCATGTTCTCTAGCATGCTATACGATCTTTTCAGAAAATATTTTTAAAGGTTAGTTTCATTAAAGTACATCTTTCATCCTTCTGAACCAAAACTTAAAAATGAAACAGAGGACAGCTTGGGCTTACAGGAACAGTGGCTGCAGTAAGAAACATCCCTAGCCTGCATTTCCAGAGCTCTTGTCTAGACAAAGCAGGCATCAGAGCGATAGGTATTTTCTGTGGAGCAGCCTGCTGCCCCAGATAACTGCCCTCCATAAGGCTTGTCTGAGGTGTACCAGAAAATTCACATCACCTGCATGCTACACTGTGTTCTGAAGAAACTCAATGATCTGAGAAAGTACGTGATCGAGTGCAGACTCCTTAAGCTACACTGTTAAATCCAGTGTTTCCCAAAAGTGCCTGATTTACTCGCATTGGTGTCTGGATTTAAGGGGTCCTGGGCAGGGCACCTATCCTGTACCCAGAAACTGTTGGTGCATATTGAACTTGTCCAATACACTACTAAAATCAGCACCTAAGATCTGAAGATTCTGGAGAAATTGAGATATTCATAAATTGTATCCAATCCCCAGGGAACACATTAGAGGGAAGGCAAACAGTGCCTTAGCACCAGCTTGCCCAGCTCCCCTTGAGGTCCAAGGTCAGCACAGCACAGAATCTCAAATACTGATAATAAAGCCAGGGGGATGTTTTAAAAATTAGTAATGCTAATATCCTGTAGAGTAAGCCCACTGAATTTAAACTAGGGATTCCTCCATCAAGTCACCTACATCTGATCTAAAACAATCTCAGCTTGCGGAGGAATTTTGTTCTCCCACCTTTAAAGCCATTTCTTAGCAGTCCCATTTCCTTCCCGTTTCCTCCTTCACCCAAAGCCAAGGCCATCAAGAGGATGGGTGCAGGACAGGGCCCTGAGGTCCTGGCTAAGCTCTGATCCAGCAGCTGGAGGAAGATGATGGCACTGCCTGGG
This sequence comes from Daphoenositta chrysoptera, assembly GCA_013397915.1. Taxonomy (NCBI): domain Eukaryota; kingdom Metazoa; phylum Chordata; class Aves; order Passeriformes; genus Daphoenositta; species Daphoenositta chrysoptera. Next base: position 740,324 of record VZRO01008377.1, on the reverse strand, counting down.
ATCTCCAACCCTTCTGCACTGCAGGGCGACTGCAGAGCCGCAGTGGTAACCCTGGAGTCCTGGTGCAGAAGGGCAAGGTGGGGAAATGCTTTTTACAAATCTCCCACTTTGGAAGAAAAAGCGTGTAGTAATCTTAACAAACAGGATTTGTAGCTTATGCTTCAAGCCTTTAGTTGTTTGCCTTAGGGCTCAAGAAAGAAGCTTCCTTCACAGGTAGCTTTTTTTGCCTACTTTGTACCTGAATTTATGGGATCGTTTGCATACATTTTCTTTTCAAATTACTGCAGGCTTCTAAATACTGTGATTTTGCTTTTATATACTTTCCTCGTAAAAATCTTCAAAACAGTTTTGCAACCATTTATGAGCTAAGTCTGAAAAATACAACTTGGAAGAAAGTACAAAGCACAAAATACATGGGAAAGGAGCTGGAAAACCATTTCCTGCCTGGAATGGCAGGTTTTGAATTCATGAGGGACTTTTCCTTCCACGGTAACTTCAGTTCACTTGTTCTGTATGTAATGTAACAGATAAGAGGCATATCACAGCCTATCTGAAGGCATTGCTCTTCTGCTCCTGAAATACACAAGCATAGCAGAGAAGAGCATCTGAAAGGAAACTTGGTTATCCAGGGTATGGCTCACACATTCTAGGGGGAATGTGCATATTTTAATTACTTACACATTAAGCTACATCTATCCTCCACACCACAACTTAGTTTAGGAAATTATATTCATTGAATTAATCCCTTCTAATTAAAAATTCATGAACCTCTTCACAATTTCTGCCACAGGAGCTGTATCCATTTGAATCATAAATTTAAGCACTCCTCTGCAGATCCCATGACAGGATTAATCTTACTGTGCAGACAGAAAGTGTGCAAAGTGAGACCCAGATGAGTGCTGGGAAAATTCAGTGACATAACCAGTAAAAAGGAGAGGACTAAAATGCTCATAAATGTATAAATAATTTTATGAAACCATCTCAGCAGGTGTAAACAAGGCACATACAGCAGAAAACTTCTGTGAGAAAATTCTGCCAGCCTTTCCCCAAATGTTTTCTCTCTTTGCTCTGAATATGCAGTGCATGTTCTAGTCTAGCTTCTAAAATGATCCAACAAAGCTGCATCTGAAAGACAGCAGAGCACTGAAGGCTTTTAAGAGTTTGATTTACTTTGCAAGCAATAATTCTGCCTGGAGTCCTCCACCACACTCTATATTGCAGCCTCTGCAGAGGTGCTGGGGAGGACTGTCCCCTGTAAAGAGACAGCACAGGTATCCAGGTGTGTAATGGAAATTACTTACAAGTCACTAGATATGAGCCACAGGTCAGAATAAAGAAATAAAAAAGACCTATTCCTGTGCCAACCACCTCAGCAAGTGTTTGAGGGAACTAAGAATTCAGTGAGTTTCCAGTGGTACAGATTAAAGTCCCATTTTGAGTTTCAAACCACAACCTCTGGACCATCCCCTCAGCTGTTTCAGTGAAGAAAGAAGGTTTTTCTGCACCATTGCTCTTGCACATTAGAGCCTGAGCTGACACATGCTAAATGATAATATCCTGCAGCAGCAGCAAAACTCTGGATCAAGGAAATGAGTTATGTAGGAGGNAAAAAAAAAAAAGAAATTTCAAACAATAAATACTTCTACACATGAAACAATAGTCCAAATGTCTCAATGGCTCGCACAGAAGGGCAGACATAGGTAAACACTTAAAGCACTCACATCTTTTAGTAGTCTGCTTTTAATACTGGAGAGGGAAGAAAAATCCTCCTCTCATCTTGACACAAACACCAGAATCTATCGAACCTAACACATCTTGGGGCAAACACTGGACCCTCTCTCTTCCCTTTGCCAACAATGAAAGCAGAAGGGTTTTTCTCACCCATCTCAAATACACTGCATTCAATACTAAGGCTGGGAGCCACAGGGCTGAAAAACATTCCACAATGATTTTGAAAACCATAATTCATTAGCAATTACAGAGAAACTGCAGCTTTTGAAAAGCCCTGTAACAACAAAAAGTGAGGCAGTACTAACACATAAATTCACTTGTAACAAACAGAAGCAGAGTCCAGCAAAATTATGGCACAAACACAAAAAAGCCTCAATAGAAATGAGCTTCAGAGAAAGGAAAATCAATATGGGAACAGAGCATTCTGCAGCAGGGAAATCAAATACCTTCTGATCAATTTTCCAAACAAGATGAAGCAAGCCCAGAACTATGGCAACTATCTTTGTGCTAAAAACATATTAATATAAAGGCCAATACGTGACTGAGACACAGCAGGTCTTTGATTGATGCATTTTACACTCGTCACTCAAATGGTACAATACCAAAGTGTTCTTGCTGCCAGCATGAACTGCCTGTGTATTAGAGCTCTATAAAAAGGATGAGTAAGACCTGCTGTCTTTGCCTAAAAATCCTTACATTTGTCAGCACTGACTTTTTTTGTCCAGGTAAGGCCAAAAAGAACTTTTGTGAAATAACGTTGGAAAACACAGTGAAAGACATGGGTTTCCAGGGAGGACTTTAAGATAGAGAGAGAAGTTTTGGCATCAGGAAAAGCTGTAATGTTTCAGAGGAATGAAAAAACCCTAAACAAACCACATCAAGAATGGTTAAACGGGAAGCCAAGGAGGACTCAGGATGTGACACAGACAAGGGAGGCACGAGGTAAAGCCCAACTGGATACTGCCCAAATGGGGCCCTTCTTGCTCAAGAGCTGACAATGGGCCTGGGGAACAGCCACCACTTCCCTCAGGCAGAGGGTTTTGTCCCGCGGGAAAAGCACAACAAAAGGAAGAGAGAACATAAATGAATAAACAAGCAAGCAAACCAGAGTTTGTAATAGGGTACTGTGGGGCAGGAACAGTCTGGTCAGCCAGGAACAGAGTCCTTGCCCCGGTGCTGGCCCTCTGGCGAGGATGGCTAAAGGCACAGCCCTGTACTTGGGCCACAGTCACCTCCTGAATAACCCCAATTAATGAGGAAAGCAGCCCCTCTGTGAGCCACACGTCCCTATCACCAGCACCCTGCAGCCTGCTTTCTGTGGGGCTAGGAATTTCGAGTGGTTTTGAAGTGAAGCACTCACTGATAAGATGAGAAAACAACCACGAGCAGCTCCTTGCCATGAAAGCCGTGGCTGAATATGGCAAACCTCCTTCTGAACACCAACGGTCCTGATTTGTTTTTATGTGCTCTTCAGGCTCAGGACACCTACTCCTAAGGGTCACTGATGTTCTCCATTTCCCTCTGCAAAACACTTTTCAGATCTTACCAGTTCTTCATTTTCATGTGCACAAAGCTGTACTGTATTTCTATTAAGATTATTTGCCGTTTGCTCAATTTCTCTTCAGTATTCCAAGAAAAACAAAAGATGTATTTTCTTTTTGAAAAGTGGCAAGGAAAGAGAAGGGGGAGCTCAGACTTCGACCAATGCCTCCAGGAAAACTTCTACAGCCATGCTATAAATCCTTTCAGACACACCATGGAAGCAGAGGATAACACAGGTACACTGTCATATTTGTATTGGTACTATTCTTGTGTACCTACACAATATCCATGTCTCGAGCACATGGAATTTCAGATGATCTATACTGCAAATGAATGGAAGCTTTTGTGCTGGATGAATCAATATGCTCAAGGCTCAGGGATTCTTGTAAAATGTGTTGTGACTGTAATACTGATGACTTTTTACAAGTATACCTCCATTCACATCATTACTGTGATAGCTAACATTTCAAAACTGTATGTTGTTTTCACTTTATGTGGTACCAAACAATAATTTATCAAGAAGATCAGAAACTAAGCCGACTTTGAGTTACTAAGACCTTAAAAACCCTGGTAAAATTGACGACAAGGTAAATCAAGTGAAAGCACTGCTTATTGAGAGATCTACAAACTTTTTTTTTTTTTTTTATTACTACAGGTATATGGAGTATCAGCAATGAAGTCCCCCATTTCAGGGGGGAAAAAAGGCAAAATTCTGCATTAATTTCATTCTGGGAAAGAAGTGATATGCTTTACTTTGTTAAAAAGGAGACAGATTTTTAAGAAATTATAAAGGTTATGCAGTGGAAAGCAATGGATATTTTAAACTACCCACACTTCTAATTTTTTTTCTGATTTATGAGAAACTGATAAGCAGAAAGGCATTTTGAGTCAGAAACTTCCATCATACAGTCACTGCAATGCGCAGTAGAATTAGAGTTTTCTCAGTTTTTATTTTTCACTTGAGACACCTCACATTACAGAGACTTGAACACAAACCCAAATACAGATGAAAAAGAGCCAACTCTTTCTGTTACGTTCTTCAGCTGTAGAAGGCAAACTCAAAATTCAGAACTCAACAGCATTGTGGGCAGTGGAAGAAATCTGGCTCCACCCTTTGTTTCTACACCTGCTGCTCTTTGGGCTGCCTGTGGCTGCTATCAGGTTGGGCATTTCAGAGCTCCTGACTCCCTCTTGGCTTCATAAACCTCTAAAAAAACCTGCACCTACATCCACGTTTCCAGTTTTACAACGTCTGTATGTACAGATGTGCAAATACCTGCTCCATGGGTTTTTCTAAAACATGAAATTGAACCTTTCAGAGCACGACTAAACCCCTTACTTAATTCAACAAAATCTATTTTAGACTTTCTCACACCCAGCACTGAATTTCTGAAAGTTTTAGTGCTATTGCTCAGGGAATGGATTTAACTTTGAACTTTTTAGAGAAGTGAAAGAATCCACTAAAAAACAAAAAAAAACCCCTAAAACCACAAACAACATAAAAAAACCCCGAAAAACATAGAAAAAAAATCCTAAACCAACCCCACCAGGAAAAAGAGGCAACAGAACCATGTAACAGAGAGCTGTGCTGAGTCAGGACCTGAGCCACATTATCCCTGGCAAGCAGTCTTATCACAAGGCTGTGCCCACATGCACATTTACTGTTTTTCTCATATTTCCGTGAAGAAACTCAAACAGCCTACTGTTGCATCTTTTTGTGCAAAAATAATGACATCAGAATTATAAACATTTGGGCGAAAGAGGTTCTTGCTTTCCAACTGACAGTAACACTGTACCTCTTTTTTCTTCTTTCAGAGTTAAAAAAGCAGACATCCTGAACTCAGGTCTCTGTTGGCAGTAAGCCTTGCAGCCCAGGCTTTCAACCCATCCATTCTCTGGGATTCAGAGTGGGTAGGCCCTTTCTGCTGATTTGCACTATCACTTCAATTTTCTAAATTCAGTTCAGTTCCCCCTTAGTGATTTCTATGTTCATTAGTTCATGAGAGGACCACAGTCAAAAAGCTGTAATAACATATATGCTGTGCATTTCAGGACTTATAAACATGGAAGACTGGTAGTGTCTGACCATCTGACAATGGAAATAGCAGGAATCCAAATGAGAAAAAGTTTTGAAAAAAAATTTCTGTCATCCAAACTTGTGTCAGCACACTGGGAACTAACTCTCTAATAACATTTGTTTATTACAATAAACTCGCTCTGGAGAAAGTTTATTTCAGGATCCTTTTTAAGAAGGTGCTTGAAGTGGGAAAGAAACTGTCATACTGGGAAAGGTTTTATTGTAGATATGTATTTTTAAAATACGACTTTTACAACCATTTAAAAAAACAGAATAAATGTTTAACTTGAAATCAAACTGGTTCTGTTTAGTAGGTTGATATGTGAAACTGAAGACCTGAAAATTAAGACTGATAATATGAATTAATTCCCTAGAGCTGGGCACTGCACTGCTTGCTCTCAACCTGCATAAACACACTCCAGGAATGTGAGGGTGTGAGGGGAGAGAGAAAAAGGTTGGTAGTTGGATGCTAACTTCAAAGGCTCCTACAAAGAGAGAGGAAAAAATAATTTCTTGAACAAAAGAACTCAAAACAAATTATTCATATTAATGCAAAAAAAGGACTAGACCACAAATTGCTAGTCTGTACTTATACATTCTTCCTGCTATAAAAACTGATAAGAGAACATTTAAATTAGTTGTTCTCTCTTTACCTTTGAAATTGAAGCCTACATTTGATGGATGATTTGGGCCAGAACCTTACTTAAATCTTCATCACTGGCCATCACATGATGATTATTACAGCACTAAATTTCAAATCAACTCTGATGCATTTTTTAGGCTCCAAGTCAAGGTGGAAGACTGCTTCCATCAGAAGAAAAAAATATTATTGAATGCCATTATACTGTCTGGCACAATTTGGTTATTTACACAGAAGGGTCACAACATCCCTATTAGAGATTATTAAGAAGTAATTACTGCCTTCTACACACTCATGACAAAGTTTTTTATCTAGACAAGTATTAATAGAAATATTCTTCATTTTCTATTTACATTTAAAGTAAGACTGGGATAGAAATTCATATGCCATAGATGGAGTAGTTAGCAGGAACAGCCCCAACCGGTGGTGCAGCAAACAGGAGCCTTGCTCTGTGGGATTACAGCTGCACACTTTGCTTTGCAGGGTAATGGTGCGACAGTGACACCTGACAGCTCCAACACCACTCTCACAACTGCTGGGAAGGGGTTAAATTAAAGGCTGCAATCACGCCATGAACAGCTCCCGCTGCTGGGCCCGGCTCCAGCCCAGCTGCAGAGCTCCAGCCCGTTTTTGCAAAGCTCAGCTGTTCTGCTGAAAAGGCACAAGTGGGCTCCTGCACATGACCAACAATTGGGGTAGAAGGTGGGGTTTGCACTGGCACATAGGCCAAACACGAGAAAAGCACCTAATAAAAGTTTCTGTGATTCTTTAAAGGGCAGGCAACAAATCTGAATTCTGAGGACCCATACAAAGAGGCTGTAAAATGCTCCTTTCTTTGTTCAAAGCAGGAGGAGCAGAGCGTTTCCCCAGAAGGGGACAGTGGAGGCCAGACCCCTCCCCGGGGCCCCTGGTAGGATCAGCTTGTGCAGTCCCTGGGCCCGACTGCTGCTCCCTCCAGCCCAGGGCATCGCCCCACTCTCACGCTAGCACAGGATGGTGAGGCACAATTTCGCTTTACCTTGTTGGGTTGTTATGCAACATGTGGCTATCCCATCACAGACTGAGTGAGGGTCCTTCCCAAACAAAGGGCCAGTTGATGAATGATGAACAAACTTAGTACCATGAATGTCTGCAGAGAAAAAATAATCATGACACTTACGTGCTGCTTACAGACCAAGCATTTGAACCTCAGCAAAAATCCGTCCTTCAGTCACTACAGATAACTCAGGCCAGAGGAATCTGCAAAGAAAGCTGCCACCACTGTTCCAAGCAAATAATCTGCAATCATTATCCACAACTATTCACTGGAGAATTAAGAGTGCTGCAGTAAGGCCTTACAAATTATTCTCTCACGTAACATTTTCTCCTGGCTTATTCCTGAAGTTGCTCCTGAAGCAGCAACTACAACAGACTTCTTCCCAGGTTCCACTTGAAACTTCAGTCTTTTTTGCCACCAGACTTTGGGTCACATTTGACTGGAAGATGGATACACAGAGCTAGCCTTGCAGAAACAAATGAAGTGCAAGTGCAGGGCAGTCTTGCACTCCAAGAGCCACCCATAGTTTTTCAGTGACGCAGTGTGTTCAAGTAGCACATGCACTTCATTCCAGCAAAGCCTGCACAGCTTTGCACTCCCTCACGCACCTTCTTAATCCCCCTATACACTAAGGGCCATGTTTTACTATTAAAGGAGTACTGCAGTCACATGTAATCAAATTATGGCATTAAAAATGCCAGCATGCTTTGAGTTTTTATAACTTGTCTTTCAAACACGCATAAAGCAAAACAGAGGCCTCAGCAATGCATAACTACTTTTGTTTGGAGGTCCATTCAAAACCTTGCCCCTTTGCTATTAGCACCAAACAGTGAACTTATGCAGGCAATCCAGCAGCACAAGAGCTGGCTATAAATTACAGGAATGTCCCGATGAACTAGGAAAATGAGGACATTGAGGGAATAATGCCTCACCTGTACTGCTTCTGATTCTCTTCACCATCCCACTACAGGGGATTGAATGAGTGGCTGTGTGGGGCCTAATTGCCAGCTTGGGTTAAGCCACAGCAGTTATTTCTGGTGTCCAACACGGGTCTTGCAGGTTCAAGATAACAACAGGTTTGATTGGAACGTACCAGATTGAATTTATAGCTGCAGTTGCTGATTAGCTATTAATTGGCAGGTGCTTGTCAGGAGCCTTGCTTGCCTGGCTGTACCTCGGAGCCCAGTGCTCGTTAGTGGCTGGATTTTGCTCTCTGCTGTGCTGCTCTGTCACCTCCCCGAGCCGTGCCTGGAGCTCTGTGACAGCGGCAGCGGCGCTGTGCCGGGGCTGGCGCTGCCCAGGGACTCGCTGAGTGTCCGTGCTGCTGCCCGGGCGGGCTGGGACTGCGCTGGGAGCTGCAGCCACAGGGACCCGGCCGGGGCTGGCGCTGCCCAGGGACTCGCTGAGTGTCCGTGCTGCTGCCCGGGCGGGCTGGGACTGCGCTGGGAGCTGCAGCCACAGGGACCCGGCCGGGGCTGAGCCAGGCGGGAGCGGGCAGGGCTGGGAATGGGAGCGGGCAG
>VZRO01008377.1:684642-731557 GCA_013397915.1 Daphoenositta chrysoptera | reverse complement strand
AGCGGGAGCGGCTGTGGGTGCGGCAGGGCAGCAGCAGCAGCAGCTCTGCAGGGACCGAGGCCCAGGGAGAGTCTGTGCTGCCCAGGTGGGTACTGAAGCATCAGTGGATGTGGATAAATCCATGCTGGAGCACCTGAAAGCCCGTGGCCATGGATGATGCCACAGCAGAGCAGGTATTTCCCTGGAAGGACTGCAGCCGTGGTAAGGCTGTGATGGAGCAGGTTTATCTCTGAAGGGGCTGTGGCTATAGGTAACGCCACCCTGGAGCAAGTGCACCTCGAAACAACTGAGGCCTCTGCCACGGCAGCTATACCGGAAAAGGACAGTAAACAGGAACTGAAGAGGTGTTGATACCCCTAAAGTGACCGTGGCTCAGAGATAAAGGCTCCACTTGGAGCCGGCACAGCCATAAGACACTGCAGGCTGTGGAAGGTCCTAGCCAGCCTAGGAGCCAGGGAAGGAGTTCCACTGAAATCTTCAATGTTATGGTCTGGCTGCAAGGGACAAGAGGCAGAGACTGTAAAGGATCTGTGTTTAAATCATTGTAACCCATGATTTGGGTTGCACGTCAGAGGAATGACTATAGCAGGAACCACACAAAGCAGTGGAGGACAAGTCTGGCAAAAAGCAGTTCCAAGGGCAGCAGCAAACTGATTTGAACTGGCTCTGGTGCCCAGTAATTTCACACACCACACCACCTCTCCTGTCCTGAGTAAACACAGTGGACATTTATGGACATTTTACCGGGATAGCCCATAGGCTAGGGGAATAGTATCTGTGTTTTGTATCAAAGGATGAGAAGGGGGTGGCAAATAATGAGGATATGTTGGATAGTGTGGTATCTGAGAATGATGTAAATGGCACTAAATAGAATGGAGAATGTGCTGGTTTTGGCTGCGGTAGAGTTAATTTTCTTCACAGTGGCTAGTATAAGGCTCTGTTTTGGATTTGTGCTGGAGACAGTGTTGATAATTCAGGGACATTTTTGGTGTTTCTGAGCTGTGCTTACAGAGCCAAGGCCTTTTCCGTGTCTCACCAGCAAGCAGACTGGGAGTGCATAAGAAACTGGAAGGGGACACGGCTGGGACAACTAACCTGAACTGATCCAAGGGATATCCCATGGCATATGGCATCATGCTCAACATGATGAGCTGGGGGAAGAAGGAGGAGGAGGATGGGGACACCAGGAGTGGTATCATTTGTCTTCTCAAACCACTGTTACACATGATGCAGCCCTGCTTTCCTGGCTGAACACCTGCCTGCCCATGGGAAGCAGTGAAGGAATTCCCTGTTTGGCTTTGCTTGTGTGCACAGCTCATGCTTTACCTATTGAACTGTCTTTATCTCAACCCATGAGTCTTTTCACTTTTACTCCTCTGATTGGATCCCCCATCTCACCAGGGCAGGGGAGTGAGTGAGTGGCTGTGCTGGGCTTAGCTGCCAGCTGGGGTTAAACCACAACACATTGAAGGGCAACTAGAGCAAGCAAGCTCCACATTAAGCTCACTTAATTTAATGTCAATATAAAAGCCACCAGTTACTGTCATCCTGCAGAAACCTGGGGCTTCATCACGACTCCTACTTCATATAACTAAGTCTTCCCAGTAATCTTCCCAATAAGGGTGTACATTGAACAGAAACAGACAAAACCCAACCAACTAAAAATCAGAAAGAAAAATTAAGTACTATGGGCAATGACCTAACAAAGCACAAGACTAGAATTGACAAAGAAAATGTTGACAGCTGGGAAATTTGCTGTAAGAGAAAGACCAAAGCAGACTGTACACTGTAATCCTCAAGGTAAGAAGTGTTGAGCCAGACTTCATCCTGGAGATGGATAAAATACCTGGAATAAAATACCATCAGCAAAACCATAAAAACCCCAACCAATTGCACAAAACCCACAAAGAGAAAGGCAGTAGCAAAGGTGCAAAAGAAACATAACCCAAACATCTCGTAAATCAGACCCTCAAGTCCAGAAACTTTGGTGCCTCTTAACATTGCAGTACTGCTGTGACCAATAACAATTCTCGATTGCAATCTAAACCAAACGGCAAAGCTTTAGACTGAGGATAAGCTACTGAAGTCAAACCACTTCAGTTAATAATTTGCTGCTAAGCACTTTCAGTTCTGCTTTGTCAGGGCTGCAATCCCAGGGAGCAAGCGCGCTGCGAGCTGCCCGCCTGCAAGGAGCCAGGGCTTTGCTGCGGGAAGGGAGCGTGCTCGGTCTCGTCTCCTCTTCCCTCCAGCAAATGTGAATTACAAACGCAAAGCTCCACGAACAAATCACCAAACACCCTGTCTTTGCAAATGTCTTTGTGTAAGCATTATGACTCAGTTTGCTGGTAGGCACTCCAACTAAATTAATTCACCATGGTACGGAAAACCTGAGTGAAGTAAAGCTTAAGCTGTACGAACACCTGCAAGAGTTTCTAAATGCCTGGGGTTTTGCAGCGAAGACCTGCTTGTTTGGGCAGGTGCTGCCACTGTTACGGGAGTGTCCATGTAGAAATTCCTCTGCTCAACTGTCTTCAGCAGGGAAAGCAGCCCAGACTTCTTGGAAAAAAATCTGCTCCAATCAGGACAGCAACAAAATGTCTTGACCAAAAGCTTCAGTATTTTTTTCTGCTCACACTCCTCTTCGTACCTTAGGGCTTTTTTCCAGGTTATGACCCTAACAGGATCTTGAGACTCTATTAGTGAATAAACCATTTCTTTTGAAGTTTTTGTGGTTTCAGATCCAGTTCTAACACAAACTTCTCAACAATACTGTCTCTTATTCAAGGTTGCAGTCTGTGAATAAGTGAATGCCAGTGGATACAGAATTAGTTGTCAATTACAACAGAATGAGTTGTCAATTACACAAGGTTTTGTTAAAACACAAATGAAATAACAATAGTACATTAGTAAATGTAGCTGGAACTACAGAACAATATCCCATATGCTACACTAGACTTTCACCTACACCAACAGGTCCCTCTAACCTAATAGGAATTAGATCAAGTGTACTGCAATGTGCTCAGCATGCTACTCACTTCTGTAAAGATACGATGGGTTTATGCACCTCCACTGACTTTCAAAGCAGAAAGAGACACACTGAAGTTCATCAGCATCAATTTTTATTCTCTGTCTCATCTGCTCTTCATTTCACCTAATCTATGATAATTCTTATATATATATATTTTAATATAATATTTCAGAGAAATTGAGGGGTTAGGACAACAAAGTATTTAAGCACATGCCTGGCAACAGTACTAGTGTGTTTAAACCTTGGCATGTTTTTGCAAGCTTTACTGGATTAAGTCCTGATCACACACGACAGTACTAGCAGTAAGACAAGTTAGTTAGTAATACAGGATATCTTCATTTTTCATTGCACAGGATTGCAGATCCTGTAGAAACTGCAGCTTTCACATTTTACTGTGCATAAACTGCTGTTTCTACACAACTACCCAAGCCTTTAGAGGACAGAGATCTCTTTTTAAAATTGGAAAAAGAGTAAACGACTTGCTGTCCCAGCATACCCAGAGGCCACTCTTTATTAGTGCATCACATCACAAAAGGAAAGAAGACAAGAGGCTGGAAACTGATCAGTGCTAATAAAGGCTGGGGGCTGCAGCAGTGATAGGGAGATTACCTGAAGCCTGTTTTGTAATTCAACATGCCTTAAAAATTCATAGAAATTTTAACATCCAGGTATACCCCTCACACATTGAAATTCCCCGAGGGCTCCTATGGCTGCAAGAGAGGATTTAAAAGAATTCCTTAGATGTCAAAAATCTACTGGTATTCTGCATTTCTGAAAACAAACTCCAAATCTTAATGAAATTGTAATGCCAAAATCTGATTAATTTCTGATTTGAAGCAATGCTTCTTTTTTGTGTTTCTCTGTCCTTGACAAGTACTCAATTCTAGCTTCTGGAAAACAATCCATGGAAAATGGATATACTGTAACAGAGCCTGTTTTCACATCACATATAGCTTGCATTGCCCTTTAAAATGCCAAACCTTAAGCTTAAAAAAGGTGATAGAATTGATTTAACATGATCTTTATTGTTAAACTTTTTAAACAGTAACTAGTTTGCCTCCCAGCTCTCAGCTTGAATCAGACATTATTAACTACATAAACTCAATTACTAGCTTTTCATATTAACAGTTTTTTTCTCCTCCCTCCTTCAGTACCCCTCAGATCTAACCAAGCACCAACTTTTAACAGCACAACATTTCCAGTTAAATGGATTCTCACAACTCTTCTGCAGCTGCCCCCCCTTGACAAGGCCTTGAAACGCCTACAAGGATTCAAAATGCTGCTGCTGTTGTTTAGCTACTAAAATGTGAGGTTATCTCAGTAGATCACGCCTGCTTCAGTCCCTTTGCTGGCTATGCAAGATATCTGCTGTAAAAACTGATCTTCCTGGCCTCTGCCTGTTTGCCACTAAATTAATTTGTTTTCTTTGCACGTCCTCGGCTTCTCTAGCACTGGCAAATGCTTGTCTTTTACACCATTCCTTTCTATCACTTCAAGTCTCAGTGTCAGAGGACAGAGAGACATATTGAAGCTTACTGCAAAAAAGAAATGTATTAGCTGATCAGAATGAAAAAATGAATGAACTATTTGCTTTACTGTCTTGAAAATCAGTTTCTTGGTAGCTCTAAATACGATTGCAATCATTATTTTCAACAAAATTAAAAATAATGAAATGTTTGGCTAGCACTCCATGTAAAATAGGATGAGTTACAGAAAGACCACTGCAGTTTTAGAGACTGGCATGCAAGGCTAATTTGGGCCCATTTCTCTTTCCAACTGTTTCTCCCATCTCTCCAATTCCAGGTATACTACAAAAAGATACATTTTGATGTCCTCTACACTATGAAAAGGGAAAGTAAAAGTCTTCAGAGAGGAGAAGATTATCCTCCAGAGTTTCCTTCCACATATTTTGCACTTTGCATTGCCTCAAGTGAAATATTTGCCTTTTAGAGCTGTTTTACTACACACTCTCCTTGCCTCTGCAGGACCTGCTCCCAAAGGGATTTTTTCCACAGCTACATATGTAAGAGACATGATTTATGTGGTCACCAGGAAACACCCAATGCACTGCTATTCCCAAGAAGAGAAAAACTAATCCCAAACCTACCCAGTCTTAACACCACACCTCCCACCAGGACAGCCACTGGGTTCACATCTGTCATACTGCTTTGAACTCTCTCATCGGTACTGCTGAGGAGCAGATCAGCACCCGAACAGTAAAAACTGGGAAAAGTCTGGTGTGATGGCCACAAGAGAACAAGGCACAAAGCCCAAACACACAGGAGATTGCTTCAGAAGATGGTGTTTCTTGAGAGGAAACAGCGTGAGATATAATCAGCAGCAGTGCAGGGCTGATGTGTCCAAGTCAGCCTTGACATTACTCAGACTGCTGTGGTCTTCCAGTGGACAGCAAGGCTTTTCCCACTTCCTGCAATCCACGAGCTCAGCAGAGTGCTGAGTGACTCAGAGTTCATCCAGCAAACCTATAAAGAAAAAGAGTCCTCTCTGCTATTTTCTCTGAACAAGGCTCTGCAGGATTTAGGAGCCTGAATGACCCAGACTGTGACATCACAGAAAGTAAAATGCAGCTATTGCTTGTGCCTGTTCTGCCTTGAATTGCCAAAACCATTCGTAACATGCCTCCTACAGCGCCTAAAGAAAAGAATGAGAATTATCTGTTAAAAGGTAAAAAGGAGTCCTCTTGGGGTGTGAACCCAAGTGGAAAACCAAAACCCACCATGAACACAGCACAGAAACTGAAGTGTTTCCCCTCTCACTTTCTGCGAATGGCATTCCCAAAGCAGCAAGGAGGACATCTAGATAATAAAAATATTCAGTCCCTCTTCTAGTTCTGCTACTGGCTTTCTGCATTATCTCAGGAAGTTACTTAAATCATTTGTGTCTCAATATATTCACCTAAAACCAGGAATTCTTACCTACTGAATTTCACAGCTTTGTCAAAGCTGCTGACACACCTCAGGAAAGACACACAGAGGTGTAAGTAACTGGAATCACAGCACACATCTCCTTTCCTTGGTGCCCTGCTTTTGCAGGAGAGGAGAGGACTCCACTACAGCAACCTCCTCATTGCCACCACCAGCCTTGAAAGCCAGTGGTGAGATGATCCTCTGAGAAAACAACCACAAAACACTCCGTGATTGTCTCCACTCAGTACCAGACAAACTTCTCTCCATATTTCTAGAGGGATGTGTATCCGGTGTTTCTTCCTGTGTATTTTTATTAGACAGATTAGAGTTTAATTAGGCCTGGTCACTAAAGGCAGGGGCAGCTATCTCTAGCAGTCTGAGAAAGCAGAGACAACACAGACAGAAAGGAGCTATTTTGCAACTAGTTTTTATGAAAGCAAAGTTGGCAAAGGCCCAGCAAACAGATAAAGTCGTGTTGAGTAGGTTAAATAGTTCACCCTGCCTGATGTAATTGCATGGCTATGCTCAGGTTCTTGATTTTTACAGTAAATAGCCATTTTGAAAAAATAAATGGGGGGAAACAAAGGAGTATAACTGGTTTTTAAATAACATTCTAATTCCATGAGAGCTCATTTTTCTCAATTTGCCCTGCTTTATTAAAAGAGTGTGTGCCAAGTTGAGATAACATCTCTTACTGTTATAATTTTTAAATCTATGCAGCAATTCATGATTTGCTCTCTCTCAGCTCTGGCTGTGATTCTGGATACACACTCACGAGCAGCCCTGTAGACTTCATGGACTGTGACTACAATTCAAACACACAAAAACCACAACTGAATTATCTAACTTAATCTTCATCCTCAAGCTTCCTGTGTTTTGAAAAAAACCAAAACATTTAGTGATTGTGCTCTGAAAGCAGACTTTGAGGAGAATTGTGTCAGCAGTTAGCACTGTGCCCCTAATTAAACCAATATATTTATGGGCTCTATAAATTCCCTCTGAAGCTATAATGCAATGCTTCTATATGTCAATTTCCCTGTATACACAAATGTTTTCAAATTATCAGCACTGACTTGCTGACTGCTTAAGATAAGGCCCTCATGCAGCAATGCAAGGGAGACTCGGGCTCTGTCACGCATTAGTGAGAAATGGGAACCATTCACAGAGAGCTCTCTGCTCCTCCAGAAAAATCTCTCCTGACTGCACAAAAATGTTACCTTTTGTAGATTAATTAAAGGGACAGCATCATTAATATACATTTCTTTTCCTTCTTCTGACTTAGCATCTCAAACAGCATGTCCTTAATTTTCGCTGCAGCTCCTTCAAATGCTAATTTATACTCCTTTGGTCATTGCTGCTTTCTGCATTTGGAAAGTGCAGAAAGCCCATATGAATGAATGTTCTGAAGTTTTCATCAAGTTCAGAGAGTGAACATTGCTACAATTCAACACTTGCAAGCTTAATTTATTTTCTTGCAATTTTGAGAAAATTTGTCTTGGCAAATGAAAATCCAGAAATGGTCCACAGCAAACTGTCAAGAAAATGGGGAAACCAAAAGCAGCAGAACATCCTGTATGCCAAACACCAGCAAGACCCACTTGCTGTGTTATTTCTCAGTGTCACTAAAGAGACATCATTTGTCATTAGCCAAACCCAGTCAATTCCTGTTTCATCACAGGCTTGTTCCAATCAAGAAAAATTATCTTTGTCAATAGATGATACATCAAAGCCTTCCAGCAAATTACATGACATCAGAATACCTCTGTTAAATTATCCGTAAAATGGGTATTTTAGCATTCAATGCACAGATGTGAATCATATGTAACAATAACCTGTCTGCCTACACAGCAACACCACAGAACCAAAACAAAACTTCTACCAAGTCTGTGCTCTTCAGAGCAGTCATAATCCACTATCTTAAAATGTGTTTTCAGAAAGAGATGTCGTGATGACAAAGGACAGAAGGTATGTTACATGACATGTCCTTACACTTTAAAATTATTTTTACAGACAAATCAAATGAGCACAGCAGAAATCTGCCTTCCTGCATGGTTTTAAACTTTTGATGGAGAACTGTATTTTCCAGAGGAAAGGAAGGGGTGCGTTGGTGGGGAAATATGAAAGTAATTTCAGCAGGAGTTTGTGAATGGGGTATTCTTTCATATTAATGAAAACCAGATCATAAAACAGTCTGTGAATTAAGAAATTGGCAGAAAATATATTGAAAATTATATTAAATATATAAAACATATATAATATAAATTTATATGTACTTATGGATATAAATAATTACATAAAAACTGCATTTAAAAAATAGAGTTATCCCCATCATAAGATATGTTCAGGATACTGTTTTTGAAACAATAAAAAAGTCAGGATTCTAAAATGCAGTTCCACAGAACAACAGAATGTCTGGCAAGGGAAAACAAGTTACACAAATAATTTTGTATCATAAAGCTATTACATAAATGTAAATCCGTGCAATATCATTTCTCATTTGACTTCAAAGTCATCAGGCACAGGAACAATGCAACTGTGTTTAGTTTGCAAACATCTCAGGAAAATTTCAAAGCATATACAAAATAGCAGGTATTAATATTACATAAAACTGAGAAAAAACAACCCATTTAATTTTACAGGTCAATCCTATTAAAAGGAAGGTTGGATAACAGTTGTCTTCCAGCCTGAGTTGACTTCTTAATTTTCAAGCAATAAATAAGGCCTTCAGGGTTCAAGATCAAGTAATTAATTACTAAATTTATGGAAGGCTCTACTAGAGAAATCAATAAATAGTGACTAAAGAAGGCATTATGAATAAAACAGCTTCATAATACTGGTTACTCCACTTGAGAGGATGGCAAAGTTTTCTACACAGCAAGTACATGCCAAATCAATCCATGGAATATAATTTGCATTGAACAAACCATTTAATATTTTGCACATGACCTCTGTGTTGAGACAGGTTAAGTTATCTTCCATTTTTTTGCAAGGTCACATGTAAATACAGGGTGTTCTCTGGACCCTCCACTGTCACTCTTGCAGACTGACCCTTTCCTGAAAATATCCACAGTGGCATCTGCTTTTCAGAAGGAGTTGAAAAAAATACCTACATCAGTGAAGATATAATGGGACTGGTCAATTAAAAACTGACACCCTAAAACGAATTCTTGCCAAAGCTAGTGAAATCTGTATGGATATATACATATCAGTTCACATATACTCATTAGATCAATAAATATATCCTTGATCTCTGGTGAGATCAAATGAGAAAGGTGCAAAGAAGGGACTGCTGCCTGCTTCTGCCACCAAGGAGCACAGGGCTGGAAGGTGCTGTCATCACCCATTCGAGAGACAAAGGTTGCTTTCATTTAAAGCTCCATTCTAAAGAAACAAACGTGACAATCCACCACCACTTCTACAGAAATAACCGAAAATGCAGGTTACTCTGGCCTGATGTTTGGGAATCAGTGCAACATGGAGAGCTGAAAGGTACTGCATTGAAACAGAATTACCCAGACAAAGACATTCAGGGTGGGGAACGTTTGGGGAGCTAACAGCTTGGCAGAAAAGGATGTAGGGATTACGGTGAATCATAAGGTGAGCACAAGCCTTAGTGTCACGTTGTTGTGTAAAGAACCAGCATTGTATTACAAATATTATGAATGCTAAAATAGTTTGCCTAGGGAGACAGTGGAATTAACACACTGGGACAGTTTAAAGACAGGTCTGATCAACATCTGTCGAGCATGATAAGGACAGCTGAATCTATCTTGGGGCAGAGGATGCACCAGGTGATTTCTCAAAATGAAAAAACAAAGCCAAGGTAAATTCCATGAGAAACAACAGTACTTAAAACAAAATAGGTTTGATAACACACCTTCAACCGCAACAAAAAAATTCAGATATTGTTGGTTTTGTGTTTCACTTCTGGTTTATACATTTCCGACATAACTACAAAGAGAATTTCCACTCCTCCTTTTGCAATAACTGGAAACTTTATCCCAGAGCAGATGCTGCAATTTTAATCTGGTGTAGTTGAGATGCAGACTGCTTATGGTGATGTCTAATCCAAAGCTGTAAGCAGAGAAGCTAAATAAACAGCCTCACTTTTCATTTATTTTGTGTTTTACCGGATGTTAAACGTGCACTACCCTTAACTCACTATTCTTCAAGGGATTGCATTTGCTCAGATTTCTGATCTTTTCTATTCTCTCTTGCTATTCTGAAGAAGTAGCATAGCTGGTTGCACAAAAGCACTGCTTTCCAAGAGTTAACAACATCCAACCCAGGGAAACAAACACAAGAAAGAATAAGGACTACGGAAGGATGGAAAAAAAGTAGGGTGTAGGAGGTGCTCAAGGAAAAGAAAACGAAGCATGAGAGACAAAGTGAATGGAGAAAGGGTGCTGGAAGGACTTCTACTCCGAGTACTGAAGAGAGAAAATGTGAAGCTTTGAGAAGATGCATGGGTGGAGTGAAATGAGGAAGGCAGGAGGGCACAGGCTGAGCTGCTGAGGAGTGGGATGAGAGGGGAGGATGAGAGCCACGAGTGGTGAGAACAGCCTGGAGAACGAACACGGCGCCAGGGAAGGAGAGTCGCTAGAGAAAAAGGATGGAGGGTGCTCCCGTAACTTCGGGTCTCCTGTGACGAGGCAGCACAGAGGCAGCATCTGAGCTCTCACTGCGGGCCAGACACGTGAATAACCCACAACAACGCAGCTTCCTCGCGTGTTTCATCCTCCCTCTGCCCTGGGAAAGAGGCTGACAAATCCAGCACGGGTAATCAAAGCCCTTCATCTGCCACTCGGCTGCTCTGACACGGTGGTGGAAATAAAAGTCTCCTGCTCAAACCCAGAGACAAAAACCATTATAACACTATAAATGCCTTACATGTGATAATAATCCAGAAAATTCCCCATTTGGAAAATATCTGGCCACTCAATATAACTGCATCTGTGTTGATCTGAAGCTGCTGGTGAGAGAAAGGGTACAAAGACTGATATGCTTTGTGTTTCAAGACACGTCTTTCTTTTGTGTAACCCCTTTCTGCAGTTTTATAAATTCTTGCTCAAAAGAATTCACCATGTTCTGAAGGTAATGAATTAGGAGAAGAAACAGGGCTGACTTTTGTGAGCCTTGCTCACCTGTGCAGTCCTGAGATGAGCAACAGCAGGTAAGACCAGGGCAAGCAGTGGGATTCGTGCCAAGTAAAGTTAATTTTCTTAGTATGATGCATAAGATGACTTTTTGCACACTCTTACTATAGATACTGAACTCTACCAAAGTCAGAGACAGGGACAATCAATAGGTTCCTTAAAAACTTCTAATAGGCCACTCTTAATAAAAGGAGCTATTAAAATGATATTAAATACTTGTGACTTGTGCTTGTTCAAAAGAAGTCTTCATTTTGTTTTCATTCCACTGTTCAGACTCTTAAAGAGCCATTTATTTAAGACACCCTTTTAGATTTCCAAATCTCCTTTGGTGTTTCTATTAGGTGTGAAGTGAAAAAAATGTGCCATTTCCCTCCAGTTGAAAAGGTGAGACAAAACACAGCTCATTTTGTATCATTCCATTTTGGGTGGATTTGGGCTAAGAATAATCTATGTGCTATGGGGTCAGCACTTCTGTTATTAATGTTACATTACATAATGTACTACCATGATAGGATATGCATTTATATGGAAAAGGAATTACAGAAACACTGCCACCAAATTTTTAGGATTTTCTCATTGACAAAATATCTCTCCCTGCAAGTAAATGAAGTTGCTAAATTTCAAGGTGTTCCTGAGGTCAGAGATCAAAACTACATTGGCAGTAGGAACCAGAATGGCACTGTCTAATGTATAAGATTAAATTCAGATTTCTTTTTTTTTTAAGAAATTGTTAGGCCTCAGCTCATGGCAAACTTGTGATCTCATGCAGAAAACATTCCTGTTTTCAAGATTGATAGAGGGTGAAAAGGACTGTGGTCATAAAATGATAAAGAGAAATTGGTGTAACAAAAACTACAAACAAACTTGTCCCAGAGATCATAAAGAAAATTCAAGAACACTAGCTTTTTAAGAGAGTCCATAAGTTTACAGGTAAAGATTTGAAAAGTGCTGTAATAATCCCTAAAGAAAGCTTTCATACTTGAAGAGCTGCTACTATGCAACCAGAATTATCCTTTCAAAGGAATCACCTCACAGTGTGTCAGTGATAATGAATTATAGAACATTCATTAGTGTTAGGAGGACCTCAAGATTCAACAGAGAAGAATTAAAAAAGCCATTTATGTGAAAGGTTGAAAGGAAAAAACAGGTAATCTGCTATAAACCCAATGGTGATGTCTTGCCCTAACTATACCCCTTTTACTGTCAATGAAGGCCACTACAGAATAATGCTTGTTTTAGAAATCTAAATAGTTTCAATCAGAAGAATCTCAATGGATCACTAAGAAGAGAAAATCAATTGTGTTTGCACTATTTAGGGAAACAATAATATTTCCTGTTGCATGTAGCATGGATATAGAGGAAAACACAGAGTTTTTCCCACCATACTTTGCTTTGCTTTCCATGAAAGTGACTTTTGGCAAAATGCCCAACTCCTTCAACTTCATTGCAGACCTCAGATGTTTGATACCACTCACTCAGATAAAATGTCTTCCTGCTTTCTTCTCCATTTGCTGACTGAACTATGGTCAGGAAGGTATTTCTATTTTTGTAATTTTTAAGAGCAGAAGAAATGTGTTAAGGATGCAAACCCTAGGGATACTCATGCCCTTCCACTGCTCCAAATGAAGCTATAATACAGTAGATACCTTCTTTATTATTAGATTTTTCCCCTGAACTTCTGCAGTTTATTCTTAAAAGTTAACAGTTTTAATTCTTTCTGCCATTTTGTGAAGCTGGACTGAGGGCTAACTTCAGTTTTATTCTTTTGCCTCTAGGTGTTTTCAGGTGTATAAAACACTCTAAGAAAAAACTATTCAACCTTTCCATGACTTTCTTCTTTCATTTCTCTTTTCTCATTAGTTTCATCTTGGAGCTTGCAAAGTTCCAGAGCAACCTATTGTAGTGGCAATCTGAGCCTTGACTGTAGCTCACCACTTCTGCAGTACCTATAATGAAAAAGTCAAAACTGCTATTCAAAATCTTCTCCTTTGACCTTGTGCCTTATCAAATCAAGCCTGCATTATGGCCAGTGACCACAACAGATTCACAGAAAAAGAGTGCACTGGTGAGTGAAAACGTTTCTGGCAAGCAGTGGCAACCATTCTAGCTCTAACTCTTGACAGATTATAACATTTTTTTGTGCCTTAAAATGACCAATCATGCTATTTTACTGTGGGTTTTTTTTAGTTATTACTTATTATCATTAATTTTGTTGCACTATTACATTTCTGGTCCATGCAGACATGTCAGGGCTCACATAAACACAAATATCTTGCTGCCTTGTGGCACTTTTTGCCCTTTGCAGCCAACAGAGTGCATCACCTGTTTTTCTTTATTCCAGATTAGTTTCCTAGCGACCTACTCACCCAACCTTCTAACATTTTGCTCCTCACTCTTGTAAGCAAGCAGTGACCAAACTTCCTTCTTTCCCTCTTCTTCCACCTGACAAATGCAGTGAGAGGTCCCAGCTCCTGGGGCACCTGCTCCTGACATGCTTGGATGCCTTACCCCACACTTTTTAACCCAAAGTTGAGGCTCCTTCCTTGAGCACATACCCCCTCCTGTGCCTCAAAAAACCCCAAAATCCAAAAAACCTACAGGAGTGGAAAAACGGAGCAGGAAGCTGCAAAAACGGCAAGTCCAGCTGCCAAAATTTACATTCACCTTTCTTTCCTCCTAATGTCCTTTACTACCTTCAGACCAAAATTTCAGTTAGAAAACTTGATGGTTAGTTAGCTTCTGTAAAAACTGTTTACCTTAGCCAAAATGTAAAACACTGAAAAGAATGTATTTAATTTGTTTATCTACATGTTTTTAACAACATGTGTTCCATGTCTAAATACGCCCTGTCATTCAGTCATGGAAAGCTTTATGAGATACTTCATATTTCAATGTTACCAAATACAAGTGTAGAGTTGATGCAATTCTTGGTGTTACTCCATTTCCACTGTTTAAAGCAAATTTGAAGAACATTAACATTTCTTAGCAAATGAAGATGACTGCTACAAAACATCTGTATGTATTTCAAGAGCAAAGGTGTGGGTTTACAGGTACCACCTGCAATTCAATAGCCACAACAAAACTAATGCACTAAGGCTAAACATAACTCAGTTCAAAGGAGGAAAACCAAACAAAGTTACTGAGTCCCCCAAAATGCTCATCCAGCCTAGCATTAAGCTGAGTTCTAGTCTTGCTGTTAACTTGAGGGGCTACTCATAAACAAAGAGATCAAGAGAGTTAATTTTTCTGTTATTGTCTATCCTACAAACAAAATATTATCCAAACTAGTTATGGAGTAAAAAATAGCAATCAAGAAAAATAAATTTGAATTTTGCTAGAGGGTCAGCAGCTTAGTTCCTTTTTAGAGTATCATTCTAATATGAAGTAACCAAAATATATAAAATAATAAAAAATATAAAAATATAATTATATTATTATTTATTTTATGTATAAATGTATAATATAAAAATATTTTAAAACCATGCCAAAAACCATTGGGCTAAGATTCACATTCCTACTCCATTCCTGTTGAACAAGGTTTAAAATATTTGGACTTTTTAACCTGCAAGTGAAAAGGAAAGATTCACCGACTTTGTGAAGATGCCTACCTGGAAGATGAGAAGTTGCTATTCCCACTGCTACACCAGGAACTGTTTACATATCTGAACTGAGCTGATCAACAGATAAGGTTAAGACAGAGTATTAAATTGCAGAGCACTGTGCTTCAAGATAGGAGATAACAGTTCCAAGTTTCCTCAGGCAGAGGGAAGAACCAAACTTTGGTTTCCTACACCAGTGGATCAAACCACCACCTCCTACTACTTTGCACATGCTGCCCTTCATTTCTCATGCTTTCCCACAGGTGTTCAGAATGAAATATCTCATTCAGGGTTTAACAAGAGCATTTTTTTCACTCATCACCAACTGACATTATGCCAATGAAATTAACACCTTGAAGAAATCAGAGTCTCTTCCACAGTGCTTCTCCACTTCCATTATCCCTGCCATATGTCAGACAATTATTTCAAGAAGAGGCAGGATGGTGGGAAGGAGGGATGGCTGGCAGTCAGCTACTGACCAAGAGAGCCAGACTCTTCACCAGACCTCCACATTCCAACCACAAAGGAAAGGTTCTAGATCAGGAACACTGTAAGAGTGTGGCACGATTTTGCAGTACATCTGAATTTTGGTTTTTTTTCTGAAGTGGTGTGTAATGGACTGGATTTGAGGCTTGAGCTGCAGGTCACCCATGGTGACTGTCACCCACTGGCCGGGCACTGCTTCACCAGCTCTTGTGGCCAGGATTTGTTTACAGCTACACTGGGGTACACTGCTGTGTATTATTAAGTCGTTCTGAACTTACTGTAACTTTCAGGCTACTCTGTTGCAAATTTAGCTACAGAGGAGGAATTAGGGAATTACATAGGTAAATCTTCATCAGTTGGTGAATCTCAGGGAAGCAAGGCCTAAATAGGGATAATGGTGCTACTATTACCTTCTTCAAAGAACACAGCAAAGGCTAATTAATGTTTTTAAAGGGTTTTGAGGGTGGAAAGTGCAACACAAAGGAGAAATAAAACTACTTTGTGAGCTTCTGTGTAGGCTAGCAACTGAAGGCTCCAATTATGTAGCTTCCAATAGTTAACCACAGGAACAAAATAAAGCTACTCTGATGACTGACTTCCTTCCTACTTCTCATTTGTGTGACTTTCAGCACCTGGCAGATGCATCAAAACTTTAAAATCTCTCTCTTCTGTCAAAATGGACTTCACCTATGGCTTAATCTTTGCTGGGCTACCATGACCCTGGTAGTAGCTCATTTGGTTAGAGCCTGGTGCCAATAAAAAAACAAAACCAAAAATGCCAAGGTTGTGAGATCAATCCTGGTATGGACTGTTCACTTAAGAGCTGGACTTGATGATCCTTGTGGTCTCTTCCAGCTCAGAATACTCTGTGATCTGTGGACACACCATGACAGAAAGCTGTCAGATGCTTGAATTGTGTGTCCCTGGAAAGGGAGGGGGAGATGGACGTCTTTAAATACTGTTTATCAGCCTATTTGGTCTTAAAGAATGCTCCCAAATTCTGGTTTTTCTTTTGCTAGCTTTTTTATCTTCCTAGTTTATCTGGGTGGCTTGTGAATAAAGCTTTATATGATGAAAAGCTTGTCTACTTTTCCACATATATAACCATTGACTTTTTTTGATGTTATTCCTATCATCTTTACATCCTTAAATGCACCTGGGTACACAACCCTACTGTCACTAGTTTCACATGAATTGTAAACCAAACAATTGTAACTGTGGTCTTACCAGGAACTTCAAGAGCAACAGGCAAAAGACACGGACATAAACAAAAAATTACCAGTAGGTGTTTCGTAATGAGCTTACAAATGCCAAATTTTGCTAATCATTTCAAGTCTTTCTTCTTTAATTAGTTTCTAATCCATGACTGATTTTATTCATCATGCCTACAAGCAATGCAAGAAACTCATCCCTCTGATAAGGAGCTGAAATTGAATTCTTTTGAAAATATTACCCATTCATTTTCATATGTATGTTTTTACAGGATTATTGCCTTTCCCAACTCTATTTGCTTGAACAACCAACGAAACCTTAGAATCAGGGGAAATCTGGATGTAGCAATCCCAGATTACTTATTCCCTTATGTAAGATATAGCTGCAATCTAAACCATTCGGGAAAATCTAAAAATATAAATCAAGAGGGATATGACATATGGGAGTCTGGAAGAGGGATTTCCAGCTGATAGCCATTACTTTTCATTATTTTGTGGAAAACAGACTGATCACACACGAAAGAAATAATGTCTCTTCAAACTGCTTGAGTTCTCCTTCAAACACAAAATTCACAGAGCATCTCGTTTGAAATGGAGCATTTCTCTGTGTGCTTCAGGCGACACTGCTGAAACAGGAATTCCTACACACCACTGAGAGAAGATAAAGCATGGAAAGATCAAAGGAGAGTAGCTGTGGAGCATCAGAACCTACATCACGAAGAGCAGGGGCCAGCCCAGAAAAAAAAAAAAGAAAAAAAAAAGAAATCAGTCCCTTTGAATTCACAGATGGAGGCCTGCATTCCTCTGGGCATCTTTGTTGGAAGAGTATCCTTCTGCTGTGGAGAACCAGACATTCCAAAGCACATCCAGATGTGCACAACTGCTCACGATGTGTTCCTCATTCTCATCACAACATGCTCTTGATTTATTATTGATTAAGACCTGTTTTTTTCCCCTAATGACCTGCAAGGCTGTTTCTTACAAGTGAGGTTTTTCAACTAACTTCAAGACATCTGTCCTGAGCAATATCCTTACTATTTCTTGAGGACACATGGTGGTGTTCCCCTACCTGGGGACTGAGAAGAAGCACAAGTTAGTGCTACAATTAGCTGACATTTGAAGTTGCTGCCAGCTGTCCTCAACACCCACAGATGGACACAGATAGACAGAGAGGGCTGGGGAACCACAGCAGGAGAGCACACTCAGCTAGCTGGGTGTTCTGGAAATCCAGTAATATGTGAATGGCAGGTTGGGCTGCACATCATAGAAACTGTTCACCACGGAGTTTGGGTGGGTTTGAGTTGATTTTGTTTGTTAGTTTTGGTTTTTCTGGTTGGTTTTTTTTGTTTTTTTTTTTCACCTCAGAGATGCACCTTCTTAAATGACTTATCTTTTTAAACAATTGTATCCTTTGCAATGAAATTTACCAGCATGATGCCATATACTTCCAGTTTTGCTGTCACTTTTAAATTCTAAGGGGAGAAAGAAAAAAAAATACACAAAGGGAGCTGAAGTTAGTCAATCAATTACCCCTTCCCTCTAGTCCTCAGGCTCCAATGAGATTAAATCACAGAGTTAATACAAATCTAGTCTGTCAGTTCTAGCAGATCTGTGGTGTTTCTGGGATAAAAGAAGAGCACAGTAAGAATATATTCAACTGATCTAAGGTTCAAAGTAAAATTCTTGCTGTATGTAAAGGGGCAAGAAAACGATTACAAATGATGTTAGAAGATTTTCAATACCTAGAAAAACACTTATAAAGAGAATTTCTCCCCTCCACAATTACCAGTCAGACTGCCAGAAGCGAATTATCTTTTCTATTTATAACACAAATATTATTTTGTCCATAACAGTATTTCCAGCTCAGACCTGCCCCCCACAATTACCTTTGACAACCGATTTTTCCCGTAACACTGACATTATCAAAAATAGTTCAGAGGAGAAGAAGTGTTAAACAGAAGATCCTACTCCAAAAAGCAAGGATCCTCCAAAAATATGAAAGGAAGATAAGGTCACCCAAACCATCACAGCTGCAGAGTCCACTGAGTCTCCAGCCTATAAATGAACAGATTTTGCCTAAGGGATTATTCATAAATGGCCTTCCAACAAAAACAGTGGTGAGACTGCAGGAGATCATTAGCGCTCAGTAAGTGGAGAGATCTTTACTTAGTCTGCTAGTGCAAAGTGAACTAAGAACTGTTTAAGAATGGTATGCACTTTGCTGCATATGGAACAAGCCTTGCTTTATTTTCATGTTTAATGCTGGCTCTATATTTAATGCCTTTGCTGCCTTGGTGTGTGATACGAGACACTAAAAATAGCCTGTCTGTTCCAGAATTGCCATTGTGTCTACCTTTGAAAAGCTCCATTAATGATGAAAATGTCACTCTGAATTTAACTTATAAAGATGAGCCTAAAATACTGAGAGACTGATACTGTACACACAGTAAATCTCCATTAAATGTTTTCTATGTGAATCTATTTTATGTACCTCATATTCGGGCTGAATCCCCTCTAGTTCAAACTATACTGAGAAAAAAACCCCCACAATGATGCTTGAAAGTCCACACCTTCTACTGCTACTTTTTCTCCTGCGTGTCTGCCCCATAAGGCCTGGAGACTGAAAAAATTACGAAATCTTATCTGTGTGTTTTCCAGCTCTTTTTTTTTTTTTTTTTTTTTTTTTTTTTTCTGTAGATACCTTTTTAATCAAAGTCAGATGTTGTTTATACTTTGGAGAGCCTCTTGCAGCCAGCAAGACAAAACAAAACAGTGGGATCCTGTTCCAGTGAGATACAGAGGTGTCCTCTCAGGACACTGGTAACAGCAGCCAGTACTGAATTTGCAAAGCTGAGGTGTAGGAATAATCAGTCTGTTCTAGGATCCTGAAATTTTAATGTCACTGACTGCAACTGTTCTGGGTATTTTAGTGTGCTTCAGCAAAGGATGGCTAGTTTCTCAAGCAGCCTGATGATATTGCCAACCAGTAGTAATACACCAGACAAATGCAACTCTAAACAGGCTAAAGCCTTATTACTCTATCACTCAAATTAGTAATTACTCTACTTTTGCTGCTTTTCCTCCCCTTTTTCTTACTGGACATACCATTTATATGTGATGGTATTACCAAGATGGTCAACTCCATCTGTAATCAAACAACTGCTTGTTGAGCATCTTTTAAAACCAAGCACAGACAAGACTTAGGAAAACTACATGAATGTTGGAAGCAGGATAAAAAACTTATGATGGTTTTACGTTCATTTCTATTTTCCAGCTTTGCCTGTGTACATGTGCAGGTACTGTAAAAACACATGGGATTAGGCAAGTTAATTTGTCCAAATGCATGCATTGTGCTTTACCACAGTGTACAGAGAGAGATTCTGAACACTTCCCCTTTTACACATAGAAATTAATTGCATGAATGTAGGAAAAAAGTATACTACTCTACGGTTTAGCTTTTCAGTGGCATTAATTTTATATAATTTGCAAGACAAAAGATGAATGCAACTTCTCAGTGCCCCAACTGCAGCTGTCAGAGTCCATCAGAGATCTCAAGCCATTCTTTGACTTCAAGATCATCAGCTACAATACAGACCTTGGCAGCAGCAGTTAGCTGGCCACTGTCAGTGATGGATGAGACAACAGAATGCAGTTTGCTCTTTCACAGCTAAGTCAGTGCTGTCCTGCCCTGCTGACAGGAAAGGCAAGCCTGTTTTTGTCGGTGAGCCAGGCAGATACGACCCCAGAGACACAAAAGAAGCAGGTCATAGAACTGTTTGGGTTGGAACGGATCTTGAAGATTGTCTAGTTCCAACCTCGCTGCAATGGGGTTGCTCAAAGCCCCATCCCACTTGGCTTTGAACACTTCCAGGAATGGGGCACCCACATCTTCTCTGTTCCAGTGCCTCACCACCCTCACAATAAAGAATTTCTTCTTCTAATCCTACCCTCTGTCAGTTTGAAGCCATTACCCCTATCACTACATGCCCTTGTAAAAAATGCCTCTCCAGCTCTCTTGTAGCCTCCTGTAGGTACTGGAAGGCTGCAGTGAGGTCTCCCTGGAACCTCTTCTTCTCCAGGCTGAACAAACCCAGTTCTTTCCTGTGCTGGGGACCCCAGAGCTGGATGCAGAGCAGAGCAGAAGGGAAGAATCACCTCCCTTGACCTGCTGGCCACACTCCTTTTGATGCAGCCCAGGACGCGGTTGGCTTTCTGGGCTGTGAGCACACATTGCCAGTCACGTCAAGTTCTTCATCCACAAACACCCCCAGGTCCTTATCCCCAGGGCTGCTCTTCATCCATTCTCCTCCCAGCCTGTACCTGTGCTCAGGATTGCCCCAACCCATGTGCTGGACCTTGCACTTGGCCTTAATGAATTTCATGAGGCTTCACAGGCCCATCTCTCAAGCCTGTCCAGGTGCCTCTGGATGGCATCCCTTATCTCCCAGCGTGTATCTCCCTTATCTCCTCATCCCTTATCTCCAGCGTGTTGACCACTCCACTCAGCTTGGAGGTGTCAGCAAACTTGCTGGGGGTGCACTTGATCCCATTCTCCCTGTTACCAGCAAAGGTGTTAAACATCACCAATCCAAATACTGATCCCTGAGGAGCAGCACTCATCACTGCTCTCCATTTGGATATGGAGCCATTGTCCACAACTCTTGGAGTGTGACCATCCAGCTAATTCCTTATACACCCAAGTGGTTCATCTGTCCAATTCATGCCTCTCCAATTTAAAGACAAGAATGTCATATGAACAGTTACAAAATACCATCCTCACAGAGTCACTTTTCTGGCCATAACTGCATTTTAGCAGATGTCCACCTCAATATTACCAGTGATACATTCATTATGGGCCTGAAAATCCACTATATCTACTCCACCTGCAGTTTTTCCTCAGCCAAAAGCCCACATGGTGTACAGGAATAGGCCAAATGCTAGGAAATGTGGGCAACTCCCATGCTGTTCACAAACATTAATGTCCAAACCCAAGCACATTCTCCATTAGAAAAACATAGGCAAAATTCCAAATACAAAAAGCAGTTATCGTGTTTAGGGACAACTAACAATCCTTGACAGCATTACCATTTGGAAAAAGACTCTGTGTTCAGCTCCATCTGCACCCACTGTTTTGTTACAAGATATGCTGCTTTCCCAAACAATTTTACTAAGAGATTTTTTTAAAAATCCAACTTCAGAGCAGGATATCTAGACTGAAATGGCCATGGTCTGATAGGAAAGGTTGGAGAGCTGATTAGAAAGTACAATATACAATCAAGATATCAACACTTGCACCCAAACAGCTTAAAATTATTTCAAAGGGTACAGAAGCAGCAATAAACAGTTCATATTTCTGTCCTTCCACTGGACGTGCTACAAAGGGCAGTCTGGGCGAGCCGGTGCTAAATACATGTTCCTGCCAGAGCTCTGCCAGCTCAGGCATGTCTTTGTTATTGCCCTGCTCCTCCTGACAGGGCCTCTCTGTGCAGGCTTTAGAGACACTTCGACCCCTGGGGTGACCTGCTCTTTTCCCTTTGTCCAGAGCATTCAGTAACAGCAGCAAGCTAACCTTTTATGTGTCTGTAAAGTATTATTATGCACTCGTACTGCATTTTCATACGGAGTCAGTAACCATCACTCCAGCAAACCCCTGAAAATCTGCACTAACACTCCGTGCATTTCAGCTCTGTTCACGTCACTAAAGAGAGGGAGAAGACCATTGGGGAGGGGAGGAAGAGCTGATGCACTGCCCACCTCCAGCTCTGGCACAGCCTCACTGCTGGGAAGAGAGGGTGAATAGACAGCACTGCCTTCCTCATCCCTGTGTATGGCAGAGCAGGGTCAGGCTAGACTAACAGCCTGGTGCATAAAAATTTTGGAGCTGCATATATTTGTTATCTGGTGCTTTTTTTTTCTTTTTTTTTTTTTTGCTATCACAGCATATCTGGGATGTGCTATGAAGCTGGCACTTCCCCCAGCATTACTCCCCATTCACTATCCCCAAATGTCTGCCAATACACTACCTCTCCTCAGGGTGGTTAAGAGAGGAAAAACACCACAACAAATGAGTCACTCTTCTGTTCTGTTCTTTCACATTAGCACTTCTGCAGTAACTTCAGCAGCTCTGCTGTTTAAACCCAACTCGTGTTTGTACAGCAGATCATCAACAGGCACACTACTCTATCACACTGAAATTCCATTCTGGCGTGCATGGCCATTTCCCCCTCCCTGTGTAGCTGAGTCAAGCCTGCCTGTTTATTGATGAGAGCAAGTTTCAGCTGCAGTCAGCACTGTTTGGATGCTGGTGTTGGGTGAGTGAGCTAATATCTATAGTCTCATATGTTATCAGCAGAATGGCTGTCTTATGTCTAGAAACTGTATTATAAGAGTAACAGATGTAGCAAAAATGGAGCACTAATTTAATTTTCAATTGCATTGTCTTCTCTCTGACCTGACAGTTCAAGAAGTCATCACTGGACCACTAGAGTAAGCAAACTCAGTATCAGAGACACTGAAGAGGAATTTCCAGGCTGTTTTTCACAAAGCCACTTTCTCTGACTACAGCTTCTCTGGAGCAGAATGAATCACTCGATGGTCTGTCTTGGGTTAGCTCACATCTATTTAAACCAGCGTGAAGATCCGCACCTTTGATGTGAGTTAATTAAGCTCACATGGCTTTCTCCAGCCTGGCTTCTGCAGCTTCAGAAGCGAAGGGAGCCAAATGAGGCCCATCTGTCTAAATGGAAGGGAGTCCTCTCCTGCCATAAGGCACACTCCATTACCCAGCACAGGAGCTGCCTTCCAAGAGTACCAGGAAAGGGGTTTCATTGCTGCCAACACCTACCAAGAACACCAGGCCTCCCAAGCATGGGGGTTTTCACGAGAACCACAATTCTGTATCATCAGCTTCTCTGCACAGGAGCCTAAAGGGTCTGTCCACAAAAGAATGTCCTGCAATAGCCTTTTGTTTAACCCTTGGAACTTCTTGGCAGCAACAGATCTGCAAAATACATTTGCTTTTTGTCTATTTAAAAATAAAAAGGGAACAACAAACTTCAGTGGGGCAGAGCATGACTCCCTGTCTTGATTCTGCAGCAATTAATTGTGTAACTGAAGTTTGTAGTCTCTACAAGCTCTGGAAGCCTCTTAGTTGCTATCCTGGAATCTCCAAAAGAAAGTAACCTTAAATAATCCACATCATCAGGTACAGCTGTTACCAGGGTGCTCTTGTACCTGACTTGTGCCCCTGCCCTGCAAGAAGAGTTGGGAGATTCAGCTGTCAGAAAAGACCGTTTCAAGAAGATTTACTGGCATCAGTGGGGAAGTTATCAGAAAGGTATGTGGCATGAGAACAACAGGCATAAATTGCCATGGGGAGGATCTCACAGAATATCATTTACAAATAGAAGTTCGCTATGAAGACAGCAAAGCAATATTTAGAGGTTTCTCAGAGAAGGTGCAAAGTCTCCATCCCTGGAGGCCTTCAAACTCAATCAGATAAAGCCCTGAGCAACTTGGTTTGAATTCAGCGTTGACACTGCCTTGAGCTGAATGCTGGGTTAGGGACCTCTCCAGGTCCCTTCCATCCTGAAAGGTTCTGTGACTCAATGTCACCTGCTGCAGGTTCTATAACGCATAATAATGGAAAGGGGTTTGCAGAACTGCTCACTTTTGGGAGCCTGGAACCAGCATTTGCACCCTGGACTTCTAAGAAGCACCACTTTACAGTTTTGTACAGTCCAACAGAAAACCAGCCCAGTTTCACTGTGCTGACACTGGGAGCATCTTGGAGCAAGGAAACGATGCTTTCATCAGACAGTGTCTTCCCTCCGAGAGTTGGGGATTGCAACCAAATGTATGCAAGCAAAAAGTACTCTAATTAAAGAAGAAGTAAGAAATGCATACTCCAAGGCTTAATGAATCATAACAAACACCTAGAAAAAACCTAATCCAGCTAATTCCAAGCGTTTAATTGAGTTGGCTGAAACGTTTGCATGCGTGAACACAACCACGCAGAGTTATTTCCCTGGGTAGAACTCTTCAAGCTGTAATATTGATTCTTCATCTGGAGCACGAATGGCAATTATTTGTTAATAAAGTCGTAACTTTTCTACATACCAAATCAAGGTCTTGGGAAACCCTCCTCTTGCGCAGCTCTTCCATCCTCTCACACACATCTGTGAAGCAGGTGTTATAGTAGTCTGCATACTGCTGTGCCAGATCATCAATATTTCCCAGCGACCCGTCCTACAGGGAAGACAAAGAAAACAGGTTAATCAATTTTAAAATCCTAATATAAAGGAAGCACCACAGCTCTGGAGGAAAGCCCCTCCCTGCAGCACGTTGTGCTCAGGTCATGCTCTCCATCCCTATCCAAGAGCACACGAACAGCAGGAACAGTTGGGAACTGCAGTACCAGAACAGCTCCTCACAACCAGGTGGGACTTGGTTAATTCCTACAGAGGGGAAGAAGGCAGGGACAGCAATGCACAGTGGTGGAACAACACATCCCCAGGCACCCTGTGCCTCAATTCCCTCCCACCAGCACACTCATATTGCACCTGGCTCTCCCAAGCAGCTGCCCACTCTTCCAAGAGCAGTCATTACACACCTTTCACTGCCCTCACCGGGAGCAGCCCTGCTCTGGGACAACGGCTAGCAGCAACTAAACCCATTAAATTTCTTGCCAACACACTAAATCAGCCAGACTGCAAACAATGACACCCACAAAGACATCTGCCAGTTGGTCTTTTAAGATGTACTAGAGGTGGAAACACGGTTTGCTGAATCCCAAATGTCTGCTTTGCAGGGCAGGATTGCTACACTGCTAATAAAATGGCTATAGCCAGAAATCTAATTGTAATAATCTGTTAATTACAGGTCAAATTCATACTTTAAAAATTATGAATGAAGAAAATAAGAACAAAACAAAACAATAAATAGGCTGGATTTTAAGTGGCATAAGAAACCTTTCTAAACATCAGATATGTATGGTGAACCTGTGAGGTGAGGGGCTGGGCGGGTACCACACACACACTTAAAATAGGTCCAAAAGATGGGCTGGAATAATCTTGTGTCCCTATTTGTGTAACTTATGAAAGAGCATGTATGTTACTGGATGCATTATTTAGAAGGTAACAATCTGCTCTCTCTGCCTATCCTGAGAGAAGAACAAGAATACATTGCAGACTATTATTTCATTGCTTCTTTTAATAGATGCATACATGTAAATATAAAATTATGTCTTGATTATTGAGAAAAGGCTAAGCAATAGAGAAATAATGAAAAAATAACTATGCTAATAATACACATAAATTGCAAGGTTGAGTTATAGCATATGAACTAGGAGGAACTCTTAATTAGTTACCACACCTTACTGAAGCTGTTGCTACTTGGAAATAAGCACGTTGTCCCATTCTCTTGGTTCTGGATTCTGGTGAAAAGTAGGTTTGCTCTAATGAAGTATCACTTCCAGAGAATTAGAAAAAACATTCCAGTTTAAATCAAAGTGAAAGCCTATTAAGCCTCAGAGTCTGTGAAAACTACTTTCTACTCTTTTAAAGTGTAATTCCACGTGCACAACAGGTATCTCCTGAAACTTTTGCAGATTCCCTGGAAACTTTTGCAGAGCTCAAAATTCCCAAAATTTAGAACAGCTTGCATTTTCTCAAAACGACTGTGTTCAGTACAGGTGGAAAACAATTTGCATGTCACATGTTGGAGCACAGACTACCCTAAATATATATCTACACTTTCTCCCCCTCCATACTTATGTATCTTTTTACTGTAATTCCTATCTCTCAACCTGCCAAAGGTCTCACATAGGAGGTGTTTCAAGCATTAGAAGATTATATCCTTATACAAATCCACTTCTGGGAACTTTAGACTTTCCAGACCTTTGGACAAACAACTTCCTGCACTGCTAAACAAATGTATAGTTTACATGGGGAAAAACCAGCACCTTTGAGAACACATCAGAGCTACCCCACCTTTCTATGGAGCCACAGTGCTACCTGCTCACAGCAGAAGCCTACATCTTCCTCCATCCACCTCCTTGCCATCCATCACTTCCCAACAAGCTGGGGAAGAAACTGGGACTCTTTGCCTGTACCACAAGTTCTACAAATTTCCCTGTGCAAGTGGAGACTGCCCTGGTGGCTGAGGGTGTGCTTGCTGATCCCACATGCTGCTTTCGCTGCGTTTGCACACTCGGTAGGAATAACCAGGGCTGCACTGCTGGGGAAAAAATGAACACTAAATTGAAAAAGCAACCCCAAAACTTAACATTTGCTCACTTTTGTGGGCAATAAGAGAATCTGTATGACTTCCAAAGAGACGATGTGACATCTGAATCCCAACTACTCAATCATTACAAACATCCCTCTCCAAGGGTTATCAAAAATTGCCACTTTGGAGTATCTTCCCCAGGCAGAGTTTTGTTTATTCCTTGATAACCTTTGCCAGTTAAGAATACTGAAGGTGGAAATGGTAATGACAGAAGAGCAACACAGGAAAGCATTGTTTTACTAGAACAGTATGAAAACTGCCTATCAGTCCATCTCCTCACACAGTTCTGGAAACCATACATGTCATTAAGTAAACCTGCTCCAAAATAAGTGTAATTTTTGAAGGTAATTCAAGAATTTGAAATTGTCTGAAATACTCCAAATCCAAACATATAATGTGAACTTTAGCTCAGCTGAGAGCCAGAGAGAGCTGAGGATCTCAGCACACTCCAGTGCTCCTCCCCACAGCTCCTCAGACCCGTGGTCACGGACTGTTTGCAGGGTGGCAATGGCACTGCCAATGGATCCAACACAGCTGAACAAGAGCTCATTTTCCCCTTGTGCTGGCGTGCAGCTCCCTGTGCTATTTTTAAAGGTAGCCTCCACAAGGCTGAAGGCTTCTGACTGTCCCTAGAGCAAAATTAGCTGGATTGCAGCACCCCAGTTAAAGCCTGCAGCCCGTGGGTGGCCCCACTGCCAGCGAGCAGCTGCAAAGAAAGGCCAATTCAGGAGTGACCATCCACCAGTGCTGCCAGGGCCAGAGCAGAGGAGCTGCAGGCACCTCTCTGCCCGGCTGATGCAGGGATGGCTGGCAGTGCTTCAGGGGGCTGTGCTGCAAACGAAAACAAGCCTAATGTCCAAACCAAGGTGAAAAAGTCCCACCAGACCTTAGAGAGGAGAACAGATAGCTGTCACACGTACTCGTTACAGCCCTGCCACATGCTGGGTTACCAGACTGGGGGCAGCTATGGCTTTATGCAGTTGCCACTCCACAAAGGCATTCCCTCCTAACTAGATGTGGACAGCTTTGGGGTTTGAAGCCCCATAGCTTCAAAATTAGAACAGAACCAGAAACGTTTGCATTTGCACCTCAGCTTGCCAGAAGGCTGCAGTGGGAAATGCCAATTGAATCATTTGGGTCTGTGGTCAAGAGCTGCTTTTATGAGTTTATGCATGTGGGCAATGCCAAAAGCATGGGTTTTGTCAAAAGAAACACAGATACCTAAATCAACCCAAGCCAAAGACAGCAAGCATCTCACAAGCCACAGCATCCACTCATGTTTCATGTAAGTAAATGTCATAACTTAACAAAGGATTGTATATTTGATTCATATGACCTCAAATTTGATCTCTACATGGAGTTACCTCCATCATCCTCCTTTATTCTTCAAGCACTACTAAAACCATGGCAAAACTTAGAAAAGAGAAGTTGATTCATTTTTCTACTGTACTAATAATGGCCAAGAAGACCTACTTTAGATATCACCAAACCACAAGTATAACTTATCTCAAGATGAATTTTGAACCGTGGCATTTTGTCTGTTCTTTAAATGGAGCCCCCCAACTTCTCCAAGTAATTCTAAACTGTCTCGCACAAAATCACCAGAGGCGTGCTTTGCACTTCTCTTTTGTTTTAGAGTATTTAAAAAATATTCATACACAAAACATTAGCTCCAGCTAGATAAGTCATGAATTCTGTTAGAAAGGGAGTCAAAGGAATAGTCTGAAAAGTTTTTAAAAATCTCTAGAATTATTAATAAAATAGAACAATAAAAGCATTCATACTAACAATATTTTAAAAATATTTCATAATGATGCATAAAGAGTAAGACCCAGTGTTAATTTTCATGGGATTAGGCAAATGTGGATTGCCATTTTAGTTTCACAGGTAGGAAAAAGCATACAGTTATTTGATACAAAAAATAGTAAACCAATGCAATTTATAACGAGCCTTCAATTATGTACCACTATGTCCCATTTTGATATAGATGAGTTGCATATTTGAAACAGCCTATGTGAGCAATTAGAAGATATATAGCTTTCAAATTTGTCCTTAATGATATATCTGTAATTCAGAAGCCTCTGAAATGCTCTGAACTGTCAGTAACATTTTTAAAACCAAGACCTCATCATAAACTTTTGCATTTTGTTACAAATTGAACAGTTTTATAAAAGCACTAACATGAAGAATGCTTTACACCACTTGTGTTTATTACCATGCAAACTGCAATGTTCCAGCTATATAATCCCACAGGTCTTCTCTGGTGGAAAAAAATTGTGAGCAATACAAATACTGAGCAGGAAAACCATTCCCCAAACACTTTACTGGTAAAAAGTTACAACATGTTTCCCCTAAGAATTTACTAATGCCTGAGACCTTTCCACAAAATAGTTTTGATAGCCAGGAAAGTAAACAACGCATTATTTATAAAGGGTTAAATGTAAAATGAAGATTTAATAGTCTAATGAAAACAGAAGTTATCTCAGATTTCTATTTTCAGCTGTGAAGTATGTTCCTAAATTTTCATTTTATAATGTATGCATGCAACATTTTTTGGCATCATAAAACACAGAGCAAAATGATGAATTGCCCTGAAATTCCCAGAGAATTAGTTCTGATATGCATGTGAATACCAAAGGAATCCATTGGGATTCCTGTTAATGGAGTGACTACAAAGAAAAGTTGGAACGATTTGACACTTATTATAAAGTTAGAATTTATCGGTCACTGCACATCAGTTAGTTTAACGCCTTGGCAGAATCCTTTGTATCTGACATCTGAAAGTGTAAAAGAGAAAAATGTTTTGCTAGAGAGCTCTGCTGGCTGTAAAATTAAGTAAAAATACATTCATATTTTAATAGTATAATCAAATGAAAACACTAATAGCTAAGGAGGAATAATAGACTTTGCTAAGTAACAAATACGTCTGATGAACCTGCATGTGTTTCTAAATATTAGGCACTAGCAGAGCTTGCATACTTTCTGCATAAATTTCTATGCAGAATAAGATTTTTAGGAAAATATTCCAAAAATACAACTATTTTACTCTGTACTCTGTACTTTTCTATCTCAGAATCTGAAAAATGTATTACAAAGCTGCATATTCCAGCATGTCCTCCTCCTAATCTGGCAGATACTAGGAATGTCAGAGAAGAGGTCTTGATTATTGAATATATGTGCTTACTCTCCCAGCCCCTGGGTGAAATTCATGTAACTGCATGAATGTCAGCAATGTAAAAAGATGTGGATGCTACAAGCCTGTTTGTCCAGCGAGACAGATGGCTCTCCATCTGCACATGGCAATGCACATTACAGCACACAGTGCAACTGGACGAGTTCAAAACTCAAAAGCCACGGCAGCTCAGGCCACAGCACATGCTTAGTCTGGGATTTTAGGAACAGGTCAGAAACTGGAAGGAAAATAATCTGCCTTTTTTTCCTAATAAAGTATAAATGAATGTGGAAATGGCACTGGCAAAGGGAAGGTGCTCTTTGACAACACTCATGCCCTGGCAAAGGCAGGATTTCTGACCTTCATAGGCCAAGATGAGAAAAATCCATTTCCGTGCCTGAAACACAGGACTACTGTGTGGAGAGTCATTGTAAACATTAGCAGCTTATTTCTGGCAGTTAGATTTTAACAGGGACGCCTACTAAAAATTTGTGGAACATGACCTTGCATTTCAATAATACCTTTGGTTTGGATAGCTCTACAAAGTACATAAGTGAAAGCCAGAACGGGGGCCAGAGCAAACAGGCTTGTTTGGGGAGGGGAGATGGGTAAGAGGGAGGAGGGACCAAAAAGCAGTGAAATGAGAACATCTACTGAGGGAAAACATATTTGTGCCTAATAAACACCCTGTTTTTGACAGGACTTCATCTGCATAGCACACATACTATGAGATGTTTAAAGTTAAGAAGAACTAGTTTAGCTACAAAGCAAGGGATGATCGGATTTTCATGGGACAACTTTGACTAAGATGCCAGCCCTTTTTAGATATTTTTACTAATCATAAAAGCTGGAGAAACTTTGCATCCTTCCCTAAGGGACCTTGGACTCGTGGTAAAACTCCTTGCATTCCAAAGTACACTAATATCTGAATTCAGGCTACAGCTGATTAATCTGAGACACGTGTTCCAGGTTCCTCCACAGTGCTTTCTAAGGAGCCAGACTGAAATCACATCCAAACCTTTTCCAAACAGAAGAGTTAAACCTGCCTGCACCTCTCTGGCTAGAGCTTGCATCTCAGTTTACTACAGTAATACACAGTGAGGACAGGGATCTGTAGGACAACCTGCAGAGCTTCATGATAATTCTATTTGTTACACAGTTCTGACCCTCTTACCTGTCCCTTGCTAGCACTGTATTTCTGCTAGAAATAGGAATGATGTTCTGCCTTCTGGCACAGCTTCAAAATGGTTGCATTAAAAATGAACCCAACAAGGTGCTAGAGAAATATTCCCTTCTATTCCTTAGGGGGCTCAGAAAGGACAATGTTCCATTCAGCAGAGTTAACAATTCCACTATCCATGCAACGACAGGTTCAAAGTCTGTCTTGACAGTCAGCAGGGTCAGAGATGTGAATGAAACAGAAGTGCAAGGCCAAGCAGCCAGCGCTTGCCTTGATATTCAGAAGAAGGCATAAAATACTCAGTGTACAGGTCATGACATTTTTATATTGAGAACAGCTATTTTTGAGGATGCTGAAAAGTTGTCATGATTCCCTTGACCTCTCTATAGCTGGACACTGTGAGAACAAAGAGAACATACAGACCAGACTGATTCAAT
Source organism: Daphoenositta chrysoptera (assembly GCA_013397915.1). NCBI lineage: Eukaryota > Metazoa > Chordata > Aves > Passeriformes > Daphoenositta > Daphoenositta chrysoptera. Next base: position 700,074 of record VZRO01008377.1, on the reverse strand, counting down.
AGACTTCCCATTAACTTTTATGGCATCTGAGGGTTGAGTCATTAAACTATGCAGCTTTACAGACAGAGTTACAAAAATAGATGTGATGCTAGTGTGTCAAGCTCTCTGCAGCATGGCTAAAATGGCTATAGATTCTGTACAATAAGCAGACAGCACAATGGTATACTTTGATATCAAAGATTTTGCAGCACTTATCTGAAACAACTGATACAACCCACTGAGTTCAGAGCAGTCACTCTACACCCAGAAAATTCAGATTAAACCACGGCATTACGTAAGTTTTTTTCTTATATATAGGTATGAAACTTTGCCTTATATTTATATCAAAAAACCCTCTTACTCTTTCTAAATTCTGTAAATAAAGTGTTTCCTTCACCAGTAGCACAATAGTCTTTTCACCCCCTCTTTTTACTGTAAAGCCCCAAAGTCTTTGTCAAGAAGGTATAACAAAGCATTTCTGGAAAAAACATTCTGAATGTGATTTCTGCTTTTCTCTCAGTAAATTAAAATAAATTTGAAAGCACACTACTGGGATCCCTCTCTGTGGCTAGCAACCAAGGAAGTCCTCTATGGAAAAAAATAAAAATATATGCATGCTAACAAAAAAGTTGCATCTATGTAAATGTACATTCCAACATATTTAAAACATCGGTATTTATCACAAGTAGAACCAGGTCTTGACAGACAAGAATATATGCAAATTTTATTCATGAAAGTTAGTTCAAAGCACCCTTAATGTCCAGCTTCCCCAATAACACTATATTATCTTCTATCCTCCTTTCCCCGAGGTGCTCTGCACTAAGCTCATCAAAATGTAACTCAAACCCCTGCTCTGATACCTAAAAGGCCACCACCACCCACCAGACTGGTCAGCAGTCAGGGACAAGTTGCCATCGTCAGCTTGTAAAGCAGAATAATTTAACTCCTTCAGCCATGTAATAGCTGCACCTGACATCACCTCTCATTAGTTTTGTCTTCTTTGCTTTCACTGCCTCTTCCTTTTGCACAGTCTGCTGAGACTTTTTCCTCAAATTTGCTGAAAATTTGTCACTTCATGTGCACCAGCTGCAGTGGGTTTTAGCCCAAGACTTGGAGCAGAAACAAATGGTAAACAAAAGAATGGCAAGGGTTAAGAAATGTACATATATCTGATAAAAGCACCATTAAGGAGATGGAGGTGAATTTCTGGTTTCAGATTTGGGAAATTTTGCATATATTACGGGGGTGGCTTCATGTTTGAGGTAAGTTAGGGTCTAATGAAATAGATATGCAAAAGCCAAACATCTCAAGTAGATCATGAAATAAATATTTCAGGGAGTTAGCCATATCAGCTGCAATAGTGAAGGAGTTCTCATTAAAGCTCTTTTCCTTATATTTAGCAGCAGCATAGCATGACAAAGCCAAATCTTCTGTAATATATGGGACTACATAACTAAGGTGTGAGTAATCATTAAAATAGTAGTCTGAAAAAATCTAAACAGAAAACATGTAAAGAAAAAATACTTGGATATTTAAAGGCAAAACAAACTGAGTAGTCAACAGTATCTCAGGACAAGTGTGTAAGCTCAGCAAGTCTTGTTTATAGTATTTCCCCAAGGTGTTAAAGCTGCTCAGAGAAAGCAAACTTTGGTAATGGTGCTAGTTTTACTAACAAAAGTACTTTTCCAAGTGTCAAGGCAGGAGAGAATCCTTTAGATTAAACTGTGCTATGCTTTTGCCCTGGACAGTTTGGCAGAAGGAGGACATACCTTGTCCAGAAAAAGGAAGTTCACTGAAAAAAAACTTCTCATCCTTCTTTCTCTGTTCCCCCACTTCTTTCCCTCGCCTCTCCAGTGTACTGTTGTGCACTCCTTGCTGCTCTACTTTGAGAGCCAGGCCCAGGATCCTGGGCAGGTCCCTATGGACAGCAGTTCCCTCCAGCCCACCAAAACCCAGCAGAACTGGCTTTGGAGGTGCACCAGTAAAGGAGAACACTCCATTTCTTACCAGTCCTGCAGGTAAATCCTGCATGGGACCTCCCCTCCAGCCACAACTACTGAAGAGCAGAGCAGAGAGCACAGTCCTCTCCCACTCTGAAGGAAACCCAGCACCGGGAAAGCAGGGATGCAGTCACCCCACGTTTCTCATGGCTGGGTGAGCCTATCACCTCACCTGCACTCACATGGCAAGAACGATGGGACAGCACTGCCCCTTGCATCACCCAGCTCGGCAGTGAGCATCCCAGCGTTTGGAAATCCTGCTCTCAGGAAGCTGGGTGTGACAGCAAGCACAATTACCTACTCCCACTTGTGCCATTTTGGAGGCTGACTTCCAAGAGGAAGGTGCTCTCCTACTATGCATGTTAAGTTTTCAGAAAAGGCAAAGGAAATCTCGGAATATCTGCCTTCACTTCAAACTCTGTTTTCATGAAGTGTGAAAAAACACAGCTCTGCACACCAAGGCATGACAGGATCTCTCCTCTTTTTTGGGAGTAGGTATGGAAATCAGTAATCTTGGCTGAGGTGCCCAGCAACACAGGGCACAGCACAGCACATATATCTATGAGGCACTGCCCCAGAGATGCAGCCCTTGACTCACCATTGCAAGCACAGAGGTGCAAGCTTCCAGATGTGGAAAGCCAGAATGCTGATGTTTAAACTGCTTTCTCAAACTCTGCTATTTTTCTGTTTCTTCCTGCTAGAAATTCAGCAGCTTGCAGCCTAGAGGTTACACCCAACGCTTCTACATAACCAGGGACTAACCTCGCCTTCACTCCTACCACTTCCTGACGGAGTGTCTTTTACCAGGAAAGGAAACAACTGTAATTGAGCATGGCAGCAATCCACGTTTCCCCCTGTAATCTTAGCACCAGAAGAAATGGTTTCCTGTAGCTCCTGTAAGAAGTTGTGCCCAGGCTCCCCTTCTCCAGTGACACCCATCCTGCCTGCCTGTGCTATCCCTGCAAACCCCCAGCCCTGCAGGGACCGCGTGCCCTGCGCTGGCACAGAGGGCTGGCATTAATAAACTTAAAGCTTCAACAGACACCCCACATTCATACAAATAATCTGAAACCAGAAAGGCTGACTCTGCCCTGAAGCACTCAGCTTTTGACTCTGAGCAGAGGTATGGCACTGTCAACACAGTCTCCACCACTGCAGGTAGTGTACAGATGAACTAAATATAAAACTGCTCATGCAAAACTTCATGGTGCTGGGCTCAGGTTTTTTATCGCCTTAACTAAGCTTCTTCAAGTCTCTTTGGAGACTGTTTTATTTAGGAACAGTAAAGCACAGTTATCAGGGGGTTTCAGTTCATTTAATTAAATTGAATACAATTACACTCCAGTGGGTCTTAAAAATGCAAGAATCTATTTAAATATTATTTAGATGCGTATCTTTTAACTACCACAGATTGCACAGGGCTTCATGTTTATATCAATTAGGGATATCAACCTAGCAATAAGAACTCTATCTCTTGCCAGCTTATAATCCTTTCCCCACTCTGGGATCCCGTATTTTATTTACTCATTTCCCTTTTTCTGTGTACAGTGAAGATGGGCTTTTTGCATTCCTGTGTGCTCACACTGCTTCATCCTTGCCAAAGCACTTCCTAATTAGGCTAAATAGGCCTCTTACACAAATAAATGAGGAATATTTCTGCCTACCAACAGAGCACATCCTACAGAGTCTGGGCTTGAGTAACTGTGTGGTTGCCATATCTCCCAGGTATTTCAAGCCCGTATTTTTCTGAAAGGGTGACATGAAGGATGTCATGTGTCTGTTTCAAGGAAGTGCTTAATCCTGTGGCTGCTGTCAGTCCTGTGGCTCTGCCCACTGATAAGAGACATGAGGACATGGAGTGAAGCTGCATCAGAGGAAGTTCAGATGGGACATTAGGAAAAGGTTCTTCACTGAGATTGTGGTCTGTCTCTGTAACAGGCTGCCCATGGGACTGGTCACAGCACAAAGCCCATCAGAGTTCAAGGAGCATCTGGACAATGCTTTCAGTCTTATGGTTAAGTTTTAGGTAATCCTGTGAGGAGCAGGAAGTCAGACTAAATGATCCTTATGGGTCCCTTCCAATAGATAATCTGTGATTCTATGTTGCTTTTACTGGAGTTACTGGAATTAGTTACTGAAGTGTTGCACATCACAGAGATGCACCTCAAACTGAGGCACAAAACAGTTTGAAAAGCCCCATATGGCTGAAGAGATCACAGAAAGCAGAAGGTGTCAGAACCCCAGCGTTAATGAAGCTCACAAAAACCACCGTGTCTCTGCAAAACCCAGCAGCTGGTTCTCACTGACCCAAGGCCCTGAACCACAGGCTGAAAGAAAGCAACTGTAGATAAAGACACTTGGACTTGGATGGCAAGCTAAGCCCTCACTTGAGCAACTTCCCAATGCATAACAACTTGAACATCAAAAGGAGAACATCCTGCTAACTAACCATTTGTCAGGACAGTTGTCACGCCAAAGAAAAACATCTCACCTAGTTGTAAAAGTGACAGTAATATGAAAAGAAAGTCTCAGATGGAAGGAGTTTCCTCACAGACTTTGCTTCTCAGATGAAAAAAGTGACCACAGTCTCAAGGAACACCACCCCATAAACACAGCAAGAGTGGCAGAACAACCTCTGTACCAGAATGCATCTGAAGCAGCACAAAACCAGCAGGGAACTCTCTGAGCAAGAAGAAGATGTTACACCACTTTTCACAGTACACATTATCATCAGTTTCAAAACAAAGGATGTATAGTAAATAAGCTCCTTCATTCACAGCGAATTAGGATTTGAAAGAAAACAAAGATTTTGCTGTATGACTCCTTCCAAGGCAAAGGAAAATCAAATATTTTCAGATACGGCAATCCCTTCAAAGCTGGAGAGGTGTAAAGGCTGGTTCAGAAGGAGTTACATGTGAACAGAACAACAGGGCATCAGACTGTCTTCAGGAAAATAGTGAACTGCACTCTCATCCCCAGCTTGTTTTTAGCTAACCAGCCCTCTGCTACAAATGACCCATTCAAAGCATCTGCTGGCAATACCTTGATGGTTTAGTTTTACATGATTCATACACACATCAGTGGTTACCCACCTTCAGCCTGCGTTTGTATCTAAGCCAAAACAAAACAAGGTGTGACCAACTAGACATGAAGGCTTACTTTGCCCTCTGATATCCCTACTCAGTGCCTGAAAAAAGCCTTTTCATTACTGAACCAAGCTTAAATCGCCATTATTTATTTCCCACGTGCTCCCTGACGTCCACACTATTCAGCCACCTCCTCTGGGGCTCCACGAAGGCAGCCTGCACACTGACCTTCCCCTGCCAAGGTCCCAGTGCATTTCCTGCCATGAAGGCGGAAATTCTTCCTTTCACGTGATCCTTCTAAATCCCTCTTCCTAGCAGTTGCAAGTTACCCTTCTCAGCTGGGACTCTTTTCACTTTTCTGGCCACAGAAATACAGCTCTGGATACTGACTCACTGCACCTCCATCCCCTGTCACCCTCTGTTTCCGCTTTATATGAGAGGTATTTTCCTAAGAGAGGCATGAGTTTGGAGAAAAACCCCTGCTTCACTCTTCTTTAATTTTTTGGTTTTGTAAACTGCTCAAGCCCCCCCAGCAACATATCTCCCTAAGAAAGGCAGAAGGGTCAGGAGGAGTTTAACATATCTTTTTATCTCCCTTTCCTCTCTTTTTCATGGCAGTCTACAAAATAAATAACTATCTGTAAGCATTCTGCAGTAGTTGTTATTAGGTTTGGCAGATGAAGAACAAAGATTTGTACAATCTTTTGTATTCTATGTACACTTGAGACAAGCATTAAAACCCACAAGTAACTTGGCAAAGATTACTTGACGAAAGTACCATTCCATCGGAAAGAAAAAGCAGCATTGAGAATATCCACCTCTTTTTTTTCCTCCTACTTCTGGTGATTAGGAACTTAAACTCCACACTGACCAAAGCCAGTGAGACTCATCATGACTAGGATAACAAGGATATGCAGAAGGGTCCCTTTCCCTTCTCATTTATGCGTGACCACACACCATATGTGGTATGAAGCTATTCTTCATCATCACCATCACGCCAGTACTTTGGTGAGGTCCTTGACCTTATGTTCTCTGTTAACTTCCTGAGTTTAGATAGCTATCATGCAGAGCTTAGGTTTTACAAAGTTCAGGTTTTAAAAAGTTTATCCATCTGCACATATATACTCACTCCCTGACACAAAATCTAAACAAATACACTGCTGGGTTTGGGCTGAGCAGGAGACAATGCACCTCACTGAACTGAAACGTCCCAGTGTCCCCTCATTTCCAAACACATCACAACAAGGCACCACAGTGGAGAGGCACTGCACGGGATTAGACTCCATTTCTTGTCTCATTGTAAAACGCTCCGAATAAAGGTAGGTGCAATTAGAGAGGAAAACAGAATTTTTAAGGATGGGCAGTCTCCACTGATTTAACAAGACACAAAACAGACCTTTCCTCCAAACCTCAGAAGAAAAATTTCCTCTAGAAATTTCCTCTCCTTACCAGGATTTTTGGTTTTGAAACACAGTATCTTTACCCGTCCTCTGATAAAATGTTGCACAGGGAAACATTTCTCCCCAACCTTTGTATAAAACACGGTATATCCCCAAACACACTCTGAAGCATCGTGTTTCTAAAGTGTAAACATACAGTCATTTTGAAGATGGAAACTTGAAGACAGGAACCACAACTGACATACAACATGTAGTCTGCCCACACCTTTTCCTGTTTTACAATGGTTATTTATGAATTCTAAGGTGGGAAAGAAACCTAATAATGGAGTGGAAATCACAGCCTCCAAGTTGTGGTGGATATTATGCATGAATGCAAACACACTTAGGTATAAAACAGGATTTTTATTATTTTTATCCTCAGAGATTATAAACTGCAGTTTAAATGCAAAGGATTTATCATCAGCTTTCAGAGCTACTGCACTGAAGTGGCCAACCACTGAAAGCTCCAAAACTCCCAAGTATTAAATATTATTCTGTATAACTGAAGGCTGCATTGAGTCTATGCAGTGATATTGATAACAATATGAAACATGTCTGACGTGGATGGTGAAAGGAGATCACTCTTAATTTAGCAATAGAATGTAAGTGTTTTCAATTTGCACTCCATCCCTGGGATTGCACTAGAAACTTCTGGTGTAAAAGCCCCTTTTGGCTGAGCTGCAATATGCAGGTCATGTCTGCTGCAAAACTGCAAGCACAGAATCCAGAGAAGGAAAGCATTTCAGAGCTGTAACAGATATGGATAAACAGAGATAATCAACAGGCAGAACACAAACATCCAAACACCCCTGCAAATGCAAAATGCATAAAACCCATAGATTCTTCAGCAGTGAGGTATCACTTCTAAAGGTATATCTTATGACTCAAAAGATACTACTCTGGCAAGCGAAATACCTTAAAAGCCTAAAATGCCTTTTTTTCTGAAGTGCAATGTAATGCTATGCAATCAGCTCCAGCACGTGTTTTCATCCAATTCGAGCTGTGGATGTGCACTCGCTGACAGAACTTTTGGCAGTGCCACCACGGTGCAATGAGCTCTCCTGTTTCCTCCATCGAGTTAGACTGGGGTTACAGTGAAGCAAAGAGCAGAGCAGGGTCAGCCTGTGCTGGCATGGAAGGCTCAACTCATCTGAACTTGTGAAGGAACAACAAAAGATACATTTTCCTTTCTTCTTAAAAGCCTACAGGCCACACACTGCTCCGCTATAAATAAACTTGTGCCTTAGGCTCCTGAAGTTTTTATGTAAACAGTGCAGAAAGCAGACCCTTTATCTTTTGTTTCTTGCTTTATCTTTTGTTTTCATGGTACGTATCACCACTGCACAAAGCATCTTCAGCTGCAGGTGAGAGGGTTAGGAGCATCTCGCAATCAAGAGATTGCTCATGTACTCTCAATTTAATATTGTAACAAGCATGGTACAGTTTCCACTATCATCTATCAGCTCTCGTCATGCTTGCTGCAAAGCAGTCAAAGCATTGCTTTTGTTATTATATTAAACATTTACCTAATCTCCTTTACACACTCTCCCCCACACAAAGAATATACTCCAGGTGGAGAACACTGTGACATTAAATATTAGTAGGCTGTTACCCACAAAGAGCAAAATGCACTGTATATCATCATAAATACAGTGACAACAATGAAACAGAAAAGAATGTATTTATATTCTTGATAATTGCATTACCATCTTGTAACCCTCAGGGTGTATGTTTACCCACGCACATGAAAACAGACATATTTCCTCCATCTGGAGGCCTGCTGATGCAAACTGATCTCAAGAGGATATCCCCACATCCATGCAGGGCCACAGGGAAGTCAAATCACCAAAGTCTGATGGGCTTGTAGCAGAGCAGATCCACAACAGCACTCCAACCAGATCTCAGACCGTGACACGGATATTAAAAACCAGTTTTCCAATTTACTGTATGACTTTCCATTTAAAAGCCTGGAAGTGTGATTTGTAAATCATTGCTGTATTATATTCTTACACTTGTCCATCCAATTTTCCAGCTACACCCTGCTTAAAACTGTTTTCCAGATAGGTTATACAATCCCCACTCTCAGTTTTCAGCTCTTCACAGGAAATGTGCCTCTAAAACTAGTATGTAGTTCAAAAATGCTTATACAGGTGTCATTAGAACTTAAACCATTAAGCATTTTATTATACTAATCTTCGTTCAAATAAACCCAGTACATTATAAGTCTGTGTTTCAAAACACGGCAGTAGACAAGAAAGTTCTGCTATTACCATAAGCCAGGAAAAATGTTCCCCTTGCCTCAAGAAGATGAAAGCAGAGCCAGCATTCCCACACCTGACCCACACCACAGCAACTGCACTGGGTGGGAGAGGGCACAGGTAGCTCCTTTTATTTTTAAAGTCATTATTTTCAATAATGGAAACCTGTGTTGTGAACCCTTGTGCTCAAAATGTGCTGTAATTTTTCCCTGCCAATGAGTTAAGTCTCTTGATGTCAGGCAGAAATAAAACCTCTTCATATCTCTATTTAATCACACAACACGTCTACATGTATTTTAATGGAGAACATGTTTTTATAGTAGAAACTTGATTTTTAGATTTGCACATATGAAACCCAGTTTCTTCCTTTTGCCCATTTTCTCATGAAAAACATGGAATCCAGATCCTTGCAAAGACACCTCAGCATCCCTGCAGTCACAACCACGTTCCTCCTCCTCCCACCACCAGTAATGGCATCAGACAAAGCGCCAGGTTCATCAGTCATCAGCTGCATCAAGCAATCACCAAGAGGAAAATTGTTAGCAGCACTGAAAACAGATACTGTGACAAATCCCTTCACTGGGTCATTACAAAGTAATTCCTACTCATCCTGTGTTTCTGAACCTCCTAAAGTCCGAACACAGCGTGTACCACGGCCATTAATACTGTGACAACAGGGTAAGCAGAAAAGAAGGAAGCCTGGGCTGCTGCTCGAATGAAAAGCTCCAAGCAAAGATTCCAAACGACCAGAGCGGGACCAGGACGGTGCAGGGAGCAGGGCTGGGTGCACAGCACCGAGCACCCTCTCCTCCACAGTGCCACCTCTGAAGGGAGAAAATCCCGAAGGAACATAGCCCAGGGCCAAATCTGGAACAGTTCAGGCGGGGTCTGGAAGGAGAGATTCTGACTCCAACTCCTTTCCCTGGGCACCACCTGTTCCCTCTGTCCCTCGTCCCCCTGTGCCACACCCAGCAGTGACCCCGTGCTGCATTGCTGCGCCCTGGTCCCTCCCCTCTGCTCCTGTTTGCACAGCACTGTACACAGACAACCCGAATTTACACAGATTTCCAGCATCAGACTAAGTTAAATTCATCATTATCTACTTCTGGAAAATGTCATTTGCTCTAAGATACACTACAAATAAGATGTTCTCAACTGACTATGGAAAATGGTAGCCAACACGTGTAGCATAGTACATTGCATTCCATGTAATAAAAGTCCTTTAACTGCTCATGTGCAACACCTTTTCATTTTCCACATCAATCTTCACATTTTCTTTCTGTTTAGAGGTTGCCCTTTTTTTCATATCCACGAAAGGAAGAAGGCATCATTAAAGGCAAATTCTGGCAATCTTGTATTCCACTGCTCTTAAAAAACAGAGAGAGCTTGGTTGACTGACTTTCAAAAGATGAAAAAAGTATGAAGAAAATTAGTATTTCCAAGTCGGTATTCACAGCAAACCAGCAAGAGAAAGAATTTGCTTTCAAGAAAGAATGAAGAAGGCACCAGAACCAAAAGCTCTTATCACTCCTCATGGTGTAGGGTCTTATGGGGACTAAACTCTCTGATGGAGACATCTGTTTTATGTGCCCTGACGTGCAAGAAAAAGCCCAGACCAAAGGTTATCTCTGTGAGCTGTCTTTCTGCACAAAGGGATTAGCATTGCTAGGCATAACATTTCATGGAAAGGGAAAGGAGATGCAACAGGTTAATTTTAAATTATATAATTGAATCCAACACCTAAACTGACAGTCAGTCACTCTCTGTTTTGACTTCTTTATTTGAAAGCGAAATACCCTCCACGGTTTTGTGAAATAGAGAAAATAATATCTGCTAGTTTGAAAGCAGAGATCAGGCCTTCTGGGTTTACCCTTATTGTTGCAAGTGGGATATGATTTAGAAAATGTGCTCCAAATAGAAGTCGAAACAAAAATGTTTTGAATTGGAATGTCCCAAAGCACTTTTTGAGTTAATTACGCAGTGCCACAGGCACTTTGCTGACATGTCTTCAATAAAAATCATAAAAAATGAGTATATTGCATTTTCAAAAGCACATTCTACCTGAAGCAGCTATTCAGTTGCCTGCACTTTTCCACAGAGCGTCCAGGATTTCAGCTGGAGTGGCCTTTTGGTGTCAATCTGACACCAGAAAAACAGAGTCACCCAAAGAGAAACTGAGAGAGCAAGAGAGCAGAGATTTCCATAGGAGGTTACAGTGATTTAATGATGGTTTAAGGAAGAGCAATCCTGGAGGCAATCTCTGGCTGGTGTTAGCTGCCACAACTCCTCCTGGCAGTTCTACAGCTGCTTTTATCAGCTGGGGATCTACTTCCCTGATCCTTCCAGATATCCAGACTCCCTGGCTTAATATCAAATTCCTCTTCCCAAAGTATGTTAGCCAGTATCCAATTACTTGTTATCACAGTAGCACTATCAGCTGGCGTCTTTCTCTCTTTTGGTTTTTTTCTTTATTACTTTGATAAGAAATTCAAATAGTCACTTACACATGGAGACCAAGATAGATTATATATGTAAATAGTAGGGCTCTTGGTAGCCAAGTTAGCTGTATTGTCCTCAAAATAGTCTGTTCTCTTCAACTAATGGCAGATGGTGGGAAAGGACTGGTTTTCTCTCAGCATAACTGCAAAATGCTATCAAAAAATTAATTTTCTTTTTGTTTCAGCTGTTATAATTGATTCAGTAGTTTGAAACAAGAAGCTAGCTACTGCTTTGAAATAAAAAGCTGGAAAGACTTCTAATTTTATGGCATCTCTTTCAAGTTCTGCTGTATCTTTTGCATCTTGGCCATTGAAGACAAAATCTCCTCACACAAAAAAGACACTTTCTTCAATGAAATTCCTGCTCTATTAAAATTGATCAGAGTTTTGCCAGTGATTTCATTAATGTCAGGATTTGACCCAGGTCTCTCCTATCTATATAAGGAGGAACTTTGCATAAACAAGAGAGACACTGGAATGTCTCCCCTGTACTAAGGTCAATAGCCCATGTTTTGAAAGCACATCTCTACAAGAATGAAGTTCATGATTTTCACTTCATATTACAATTTGTTCTCAGATCTCATCACATACAAACCTGTAGACCTTTAGCAACAAAGAATTTGCTATCACCACATCAATACATGATTCTATGCCAAAAATATCCCTTTTTATAGCATTGAGTTTTGACGATGCAAAGAATTTGTTACTACTCACAATCCACCTCTCTCTAAAAGCTTAATACACTTTCACCATCCACTGTTGTTTTGAAACACTGAAAATTATAATTATCCAATACATTCCAACACGTGCTTGCTACAGACTAAGCAGAAGCTTTTGGATATAATTTTGTTATCTAGCGACTTCCATTAACAGCACAAATGGCTTGAGGTGCTTAGACCACAGCTGCACCTATGAAATATTTCATTAGAAAAGTGCAAAAGGGAAAAGCCCCATTCACTTCAGCAAAATCCTAATACAGTTGCAAGCATACACTCAGTATTTATTGAGTATAGAGCTATTATGTGACTTCAAAGTCCATAAAATATGCTCCTTACAAGCAGCACTTGACAACTATTTGTTTCCCCTCTAGACCTGGGATCTGCCACCACAGGTTCCTGCTAATGAGTTCTTATTTTAAGGAACACAAGTAAAAATACACAAACAATGAAATACGTTTATCCATATAAATACGGAGAGGAGCTCAATTTGTATTTCAAACAACTTCAGTACTGAACACCAGATGGGCTGACACTACAGCCTCTCCTAATTCAGCACCTAGAGCAGACACCACCACACTCCACAAGGCTTCCCCCAGGTCCAGTGGGAGGAAGGCAACACCTTCCCCTCCTCTTTGCCACTGCTCTAACTTCTCAGTATGGGGGCAGAATCATTTTACCACTTTTCTAAAGAACATCTTTTTTACTGTAAGGACAGCAAATTGGTGGAACAGGCTGCACAGAGAGATTGTGCCGTTTCTGTCCCTGGAGGTTTTCAAGACATGACTGGATAAAGCCTCAAGCAACCTCACCTGACCTCAGAGCTCTCCCTGCTTCAGCTTGAGGATAGGCTAGATGCTGCCTGAGGTTCTTTCCACCCTGCATCATCCTACAATCATGGCTGAAGAATGCATTTTTCTCTTTCATTCAATCAACAAACTTTTGATGATCACCTTCTTTCTTCATTTCATTCTGGTTTTCTCCTTCCAAGATCACAGAATCATAGAACGGTGTCTGTTGGAAGTGACCTTAAAGATCATCTAGTTCCAGCCTCACCTGCCATGGGCAGGGACACCTTTCACTAGAACAATTTGCCCAGAGCCTCATCCAACCTGGCCTTGAATGCTTACAGGAATGGGGCACCCACAACTTCAGGCAATTTGTGCCAGTGCCTAAACACCCTCACAGCAAAGAATTTCATCCTAATATCTAATCTAAATCTACTCTCTACCAGTTTAAAGCCCCCATATCCTGTCACTACATGCCTTTGTAAAAAGTCTTTCTCCATGTTTGTTGTAGGCTCCCTGCAGGTACTGGAAGCCTGCAACTAAGTCACCCTGAAGCCTTCTCTTCTCCAGCCTGAACAATCCCTATCTCTGAGCCTTTTCTTCACAGGAGACACGCTCCATCCCTCTGACCATCTAGGCAGCCTTCCTCTGGGCTTGCTCTAACAGGGCCATGTCCTTTCCTGTACTGGGGACCCCAGGGTTGGATGGAGCACTGCAGGTGGGAGCCTCACAAGAGTGGATCTTTGCTCTCCTCTCCTGCCTCTCTCCCTCTGCTAGTGCCTTCCTTTGGAAGCTTTCAGGCTGTTGCAGGGTCAACCTGGCCAGCTTATCACTGCACCAACTTTTTCAAATTCATAGAGCCATCCCCAGTGAATCCCTCTGGTGTCTACATCTGTGCTCCCTAGACAGCTTGAGTCATGAACTGCTACAGATCCCAGGAAACTAAGACCCATACTCTCACATAATTGACAATGCAAAAGAAGTAAGCCAGCTGCACAGGCCACTGATGTGGCATCATGGACTACAACCAACCAGCTACAGACTCCCATTTGGAACCAGCAAACTCTGGTTTGCTGCTTGTCTTTTGCAGCACAGGTTTGAAAGAGACAAGGCTCTATGCACCACAAAGATGAGCAGTGAAAATGGCACTGGAACTACCTCTTCCTTGCCTTTAAACAAGGACAGAGCACTCAATTCAGATTAGGACCTTATTTTGCAGCTTCTAGGACTAGAAACTCTTTAAAAATCTAAATCTGAAGAAAACTGACAGCCTGCAGAGAGAAGAGCTTCTGTCTTCCCTGGTATAGGAGACCCAACACAAGGTATCTTTTCATATTTGTAACTGTGTTGCAACAGAAAACATGGAAGTAAAATATGCTAATAATGCTGGGTGATGTTTGCAACTGATATAAACCACCAACTTTATAGTCACAAGATGATTCCTTTCTGGAAAGCTGACCAACTCTATGACAAATGATTTTAACATAGTTTTATTAGAAGACCAATAGTAATTAAAAGCTCTGTTTTCCCAGGAAGGAAACTAGCTTGTATGGCCAAAAGAAACCTATTCAAATTATTAGTTGTGTGACAATCAGAGCTTTTTCTGCACTGAGCTTCAGCATGCTAGGCTGTTGGTCTGGCCTCCTCAAACACTCCTTCCCAGACATCCAATAGCACTTTGCTCTTACTAAATGCAGTACTGAAACCTGCCAGAAAAAGAGAGAAAGAGACTGTTCATAAAGTACCAACTGTGTGCTCCTTACGAACTGGCAGAACTGACTCTGCTTGCATTCTTAGATTAAAATCATTAACAGTGAAAAAGTGTACACAGTTGGGTGCTACTAAACTGAACGTCATGTCAATGGAGAATTTCTATGAAGAAAAGGAATAAGACAGTTTTTTTTACCCTGACTTTGAATATTAACAATAAATTCCATGTGGTAAAAAAAAGCAGCATAAAATGCTAATTAAATTCTCTGATCGATTCTATAACATTTCTTTTGAACTAGATCCTATGGGTTTACCATTAATTACATTCCATGGCAGTTTTCCAAAGAGTATTTTTCATAATATTCTTGAATGTCTGTTGGTTAAATGTTAACAAAAACTAACATGCATCAAGTCTATTCATTTGCTTTTAAAATGAATAAACAGGCACTCCACTGTTGATTACCACATTCCTGTATCACTGGAAGGCTGCCAGCTCCAGTACGTATATAACGTTAGTATTTGTTTTTTTGCTGAGTGGCAGTCCTCTGCGGTAATTATCATCTTGAACCTAAAGTAAATATTATTATCTCGCTGCAAGTAGAAATAAAGGATTGACTCTCCCTGTATTTTTACTGTTTGTCATCCAGTCTGTCCTGTCGGTACGCTACGTGCCCATTAAACGTAATTCCTTGAGCCCTCGTTACTGGGGCCATCTCTTTTGTCTGTAACCAGTGAATTACGAGGATTAGTCCCTCCTCAGAAGATCACCGGCGCAGAAACTCCACGGGCCGTAACCGAGCAACTCGTCTCCGGAAAACTACCGGCAGTAAGAGCTCCAAAGCCGGCGCCCGGCAGCGCGGCGGGGCCCCGGGAGCGCGGCGGGACCGGCGGCCGTGCCCGGGGCCGCGGGGCAGCGCCCCCCACGCGCGGGGCTTCGCCCCGGAACACGTGCGGGGGA
>VZRO01008377.1:595367-684244 GCA_013397915.1 Daphoenositta chrysoptera | reverse complement strand
CGGGACGGCCCCGCCGCGCCCCTCAAACTTCCGACAGGGCGGCCGGCGCTGCCGCCGGGCCCGGAGCCCCTCCTTCCCCGCCCGCGGCCGCCCCAGGGCGGCAACAACGGGCCCCAGCGCCGCCCCGGCGGCTCCGCGCACCCCAAAGGCAGGAGCCGGGGTCGGGACACGCGTGGTCGCTGGCGCAGCGCTTCTTGCTGCTGTCCCAGTTCCCCCCGTGCCGGTGCCTCGCCTGACGGCGAACAAGTCAACAGCGCTTTTTTAACACCAGGGAAGGACTGGGAAGAGGTGTCAGCCGCACGCGTTGCACGGCGGCAGCGGAGGGGCACCCTGTTAGTTCAGGTTTCCCTGTTAGTTCAGGTTTGGAGTCGGGGTACCGGGACCGCATCATTGTCCTGAGGAGAGGTGCTCTGTCACCTACCGCCCGTGGGGACGGACTGTGGGAACGCTGCCTCTCCTACGTCTGTGCCTCGTGCTGCCTGGTACCACCCCAATCCCCATTACAGTCAAATTAAATAATTACTAACTACGGACAGCAGCAGCGATGCTCCTGCGTTCTACTTAGGAAACTGCTAAGAGCCCATACACGCACACACACTTCTTGGGGAAGGCACATTAAAAAACAGTGGCCAAACCCCACTGCCCGTGGATGGAAGGAGTGGCAGAATTCAGCAGAAGAATGACCCGAAGGCCCATCAACCACCTCGCACCTCACTCCCAGCTTCTGCTGTGACCAGCAGCAAGGAAATCCTTCACTCTTAGCGCTCATTCCTAAGCTTTGAAATGTTTAGATGCTTCTTGAAAAGCTACTGTTTCAAGCTGCCATTTATTGGAAGCACCTGTCCGCACGGGGTGGTGGGGAAAGTGATGTATTTAATGGCTATGCAGCTGTCACACACTGGCCAAGCACTTTGAGACCTCCCACAGTTGAGCAGGCAGCAGATCCTCCAGCCCTGCTTGCTGCCAGGGTGTATGTTACGTGACCTGCACCACCCAAACACAACTCAGAGCCTGCCCTAGAACCTGTGCTCCCCTCCAGGCTTTCTGTTCAGCCCTGGGGTCTCCTGGCACCAGGCTCCCCTCAGCCCTCTCGCCAGCCCTACAGCTGACAGGGCTCACACTGAGGGCACGGCACCGGTGGCCTGGGAGGGCTGCAGCAACAAATGATACCATTTGCTGTCAGGGTAAAAATAGTATCTGGAGAAGGAATAAAGGAAAAGTGGGGTTATTGCACTCATCTTCTCTCAATGTTCTCAGCAATGCTCTTTTTCTGTCCTCAAAGCTAAGATTGTGTATTTTACTTTGTAGGCTAGCACTGGAGAGAAAAGCTGGTTGAAACACTTCCTTTCTCAGCAACTGCTGCACAAAGAAAGGACAAGACTTTTCTAAGCACTGTGTTACTGCAGCTTTTGCTGGAGTGGTCAACAGCACACACTGAACAGAGAAAAGGAGGTGGGAGCAAAGGCAGAAAAACTAAATGAGAGTTATGCTGAGAGAAAGTGGTAGATAAACCACTAATGATGTAGAAATATGCACAATTTTACTGACCCTCCTTTAGGATGCACATGTAGGATACACCCTGTGGAATGCATCTTATTGACTAGTAATGAGAAATAATGAAAGGCCCAAACCAGGTATAAAATCTCTTCTAATTGACATTTAAATTGTACTCAACTATAAGTCTATGAAGTACGAGACTAAAGGCGTGTCTGAAGTCTCTCGGTACTCTGAGATGGCTTGCATAACTCAAAACTGGTTTAATTAGTCAGGCGTAATTTACTGACTGACCCTCTGAAATTCACGTTGAACCACTTACAGTGGTAATGCCAATCTACTTTAAAATATCTGAACAAGGCACATTTGATCTCAGAATTTAAGTATTCTGGGCTCCTCATATACACTATCTTCTCTAATTTGTCTTTTTTAATAGATGGAGGCATATTAAGAAAAAACAAAAAAAACCCCAACAACTGCAGCACTCAGCCTAAACCCCCTCACTGCTGTGTCTTGGTGGCAGCAGATTAAATCAGATAGGTGCAAGGGGCAGTACTCCCACTTGCCTGGCCCCTCCCTGCCAACCGAGGGCACTGCCTCTGTGCAGGGATGACTACACCACTTACACAAGCGGGTCCTGAATAGCCACACTTTTCAGCCTAGCAGTACAGGCAACAGAAACTAGACTGTAAATTGTGGTGCTCCCAGAGTTGCCTCCTGAGCCATTATGTCATCCCAAGCGGCAGCTTTCATCAGAGGAGCACGATGCATGGCTGTGGCAGCCTTCCCCTCAGCCAGTAGACTTTAATTTATCTGAGACACCGAGCCTTTGATTTCCAGAAAGTGAGATAAGGAAAGAAAGACCTTGCAAAATCACATTACTCCAGGAGCAATTGCTTTAAAAACCAAATGGACCTGAGAGATCAAAACAAATCCATGGCAATTTACAGTAGCTACCACCTTCTGTGGTCTTGCAACTATAGCATTTATGCATTTTCAGACATTCACAACATGCCATTTTCACAAGACATTCAATGAAAATAACATGCTAAAATAATTCCCTGCTCTTCCTCAAGTAGAGCCACCCTCTCCTTCTAGGTATGACAGGGTTCCTCTATTTTAATGAAGCCAATGTCTTGCAGAACTAAATCCCAGGAGTATTTTACAAAAACCAGCTGCAACAAGAGTGTGGGAGTTTTAGAACAAGCAGAAACTCAGATCTTACAATGATTTTGAAGCCCAGCTATAAAGCGCAGTATTTGGTTTATGTTACAACTGCTACTAAAAAATTACAAATTATTTGAAATTTGGCATGTTAGAATACAGTTGTTGTTTACATTTTTATCTGTAGTTGCCTGGACAATAACTCAAGCACCTACAAAAGACTGCTCTCTAAAAGCACCTTGTGCTGAACCTCTCTAAAGCTATTGGAAGAAATAAATCTGGTCAATTTTCTGGGATTTTTGTGACATTTCATAGGAACTCTGACCAGGTGAGTAACATTCAGAAATCTTGGGAAACAATCATTGTGCACCTTCAGGGCAGCACTGGGCAGCAGGGCAGCAATCCTGATAGGATTCCCCAGTGTGCTGCAGTGTGGCTGCAAAGCTCCCCGGGGTTGTTCTGCACATCTCTGAAGAGGAGATGGAAACAATTGACACATGGGGTCAATCTAGTCCTGCTGAGTTATGGCAGATGCACCGTGCATATCTTCCTATCACACCTTTACATGTGGGTGTAAATTAATAAGAGTTCCCCACATACACAAGCCAGGCAGGATTAACCAACTAGGAGAGCACTTGTCTGTATTCCAGAGAGATGGACTTCCTTCTAGAGGAATTCTCAGAGCAGGATCCTAGCTCCAGGTTAAGGTGGCCATAGAGAAGCTCATCTTTCTCCTTTCTTTACTGAGGGTTTAGGGAGATGGCCTTCACTAGGACAAACTCTTTCTTTGTGAAAAGCATGAACCTCAAACACAAACCTCTGGGTCATTCGGCAAAAGATGACAAACTTTCTGTTCCAAGCAGTGTGTGCCATCTCACCAGTGTCACATAAAAGTGACACAAGGGTTTCAACAAAGCATTTAATAGTGAAAAATTGAAATACGCATCAAAATAATCTGGAAAAGCCAACATGCACTATCATAACCAGACTATAACAAATGTTGTCACCCACATCAAAGGCATTTAATCCAGGAAATCTACACCACAAACAACCTCGAGCGCTTTGATATCAATTTTAAATTATATGCAAGAGGGTGATATCAGGCTGCCTTGGAAAGGCAGTCATGCTCCACAGAGTAAATGGACACCAAACTTCGTGGGTTCCTGACAGACAACCTGAGGGGAATGGCCTCCTGCTAAGAGACCTGGCAATTAACTCTGCGTGCATGAACAAAAACACATGGGCTTTCTCAACATCACTAACAACACCCTGCCCAGTATATCAAGACCAAGTCAGAACATCAAAGCCTCAGAGAAATAAATAAGCAAGCCATTGTATGCAGGGAGGCTGCAGGGAAAGGGAGAAATAAAAATTCCAGCTAGCTGCTGCAGGTGACCCACCAGTCATCCCAAACTCTTAACACAAGCACATTACAATGGAACACACTATTAGCAGTTACTACATCTCCTTTCAGCTCTCTCCCTCTTCCCCCTTGGTGGAGGTCATCAAATTGAAAAATACAAAGTTTCACATCACAGCCTTTGATTAGAAATGCAACTCCTAATGGTTGCAGGTTCCATTCCATCAACTTAGCAAGATCCATCTTGGAACGATTTTATCTCATTATCCTTGCTACATTTTTTTCCAAGGTCCTTCTAAAATATAACTTCTTTTACCTCTCCCCTAAAATTAATTTTTGAATTATTTTCCTTAAGAACTGTTTAAGGAGTATTATTTCTGATAGCATGGTCCTTCAGAGTAGGGATCACCTGTGGCAGCCAGAGGGGCCAGCAGCTGCTCTCCAACAGAAGGCAGACATGCCAGCAGCTGCTCCAGAAGGTGCTCCCTGCCGTGGGACACAATGGGGATACAGATACCTGACCCATCAGTCGATCTGATGAACTGGCTCTCACTGTCCCAGGCTCTCCTAGAATGTCCACGCATAAACTAGGAGAGAGTACAAGGTCCATCATGCACCCATGATCCATCCACTTGCACATCAGATTTTTATATATTCTGAAAAGATCACATTTCAGCACCCTCTGCCAATTAGACAACTTCAGAAAATATTCCTGATTTTAGAAGCAATACAGACAGTACTTAAGCAATGTCTTTAATATGGACAGTATTTAGATCATATACTATATGCTGTACAGTCAGAAATCATTGTTTATTCTTTTAGAGGCTTAGCTGTCAGCTCCCAGTCTTACTGCCAGCCTCATGACTAGAGTATCACATCCCAGTGAGAGCAGCACACTAATATGCCCAACACTAACCAGATGGAGTTGTCTGTTTAATAGTAGAAAGCAGTTAGGAACAACAAATTGCTTTATTCTGATAAAAGTCTGAACTCTATACTCAATCTATCATTCCCCTAGATATCAGTACTCTACTAGATTAAATAATAGAAGATGGGAGAGACCTACACCCAGGGAAATCATTCCAGTAGTCTTAATATTTGGGCTAGCACCACACTCAGCAGACACAGAAATACTGCTAAGCTTGGCAGGCTTCATTTAAAATACAGTGGCTGTGACTTTACATGACAAATCACGTAAGGAAAAGAAATCCAAACACAGCAAGCATCACAGCCCTCCTGGAAGGATATCTTTTGACTCATAAGATAGGAAAGGTTCACATCCTTCCCTTCCTGCCCCCAGATATGCTCCAAAGAGGCCTCTCATATCCTGCCCAGTTCCTCTGCCTATCGTGGAGCACAGCATCACGTTTTTTGACAGGGAGGTGGTAGCACTTGCTCAGCCAGTGAAAGGGCTCTGGGAGCTGGAGCACGGCTGGTGAGGAACACATCCCGAGGGAAACCACAACCACGAAGCTGCTCAGGTGCCACTCCAAAACTGCCCGCAGATCAGCACTCCAGCTGCTTCCCACAATGCCAGGCGCTGTCTGGAGATTTTCCAGAATTACTAAGACTCTTGTTCTTCATGTTACTCACTTCTGCCTTCTCCACCCAAACTCAGCATCCCCTCTTCTCTATCTGCACGGCAAAGCCAGTTTTGGTGTGTTGTTTTTTCTTGTCAACATTGAAATAGTTAGCATTCGCTTTTTTCTTAGCTTTCTGCAGCACTTTTTGCAAAATGTTTTCTAAAGCTTAATTAATTTTTCAGGAAGGAGTTCAGCATCCTTTAAGATACCTAGGTGTAGTCTCTGCACTGTCATTCACAGGAGGTTGCTCAACTAATGGCATTGTTTTCATAAGCAGCTGCTAGAAGGGATGCATACAAATCTTTTTTGTAAGAGACTTACAAAGCCCATAGACACAGAAGTATTTACCTCAGTGTCCTTTGGCTGCTCTTCTCCCAGATAATTTTAGAACTGTGGAAGCAAAAGAGGTGAAAAGCTTCAGAACTGGGTAGAACTTCAGCCTCTCCTTTTTCCAAATGTGGTGTCCTTTGATTCCTTTGTTGAAACTCTTAGTAAATTACTAATGAAAAGGAGTCTGATGATGTAATCTTAAAGCACATCATAAAAGCAGCATAAGCTACAACTCAGTAGTGTGTGACAACTGTGTATTTCAGAGACTCTCAGTGCTGATGTAAGTATCGCTCCAAGGCAGCTGTGGTAGGATGGGAAGAGCATCAACAGAGATGACCAGTCTCACAGAGTGACACCTATATTACTATCCACCTTGTGATCAGCACAAATTTTTAAAATAAAAATAGATGCACCTCACAAATTATGCTTATTGCATCTCCCTTAGAAAGGGAAACCAACATTTTTAAAAGTAATACTTCCTGGAAAAAGAAACCCAAGAGCTTTCATTGATTTTAATATCATTAATTGTATCTTTGCAAAAACAACCAAGCATGAAATGCAAATGTAGATCTTAAAAAAAACAAGTTATCTGCCTGTTATAGAGATGAAACTTTACAGAGTTGCCCTTAGAAAAATATTATTGTAACAAATTACATGTGACCCAAACATGTCAACTGTAGACAGTTGGAAGAAAACAAAATAATTATTTCTTAGCTTCTGTTTCAGAACAGATCACTTCCATGCAAAAGTCACCTCCTCCACACTCCACCTAACACCCATTCCCCAATTTACCAATTAAATACTGCCCCAGAACATAGCAGAACAAAAATTTTTCCTCAAATGTTTCTCTGAAAGTTAATACACCCTCCCTCCCCTCCCCCCATCTGAGCAAGCAGAAAACAGACCCTACCAAAGCCTGACTTTCAGTCCCACAAGGATTCAGAAGTGAGCTTAGACTTTGCACTTTTTAAGCCAATGTCCTGAGTCAAATAAATACATTAGCAGTGAAGGAGTAGGTGGGCCTAGTTAATGCAGAATCTGACCAAGGAAACCTGCCTGATGCTCTCAGCTAGCCACAGGTAACCAGACGGGATAATCTGCTGTTTGCTTGGGAATCACATCAGCCTAAGGTCAATTCTCCCTACTGCAGACACTGCAGAACAATTTACTGGCTTCAACCTCTTCTTTCAGATCAGTTTCTGCTGCAGTGACTCCTGCTCCATCACCAGAGCTTCTCCTCTATGCTTCCATCCCTAGAAACAGCTCTCATCAGTTCTCTTCCCTCATTTTTTTTCCCCTATCTTTCCTTTTAAATGCTTTCTGCTCATTCTCCAAAGTACCACATTTGACTGAAACATGGGTGTCCTGCTGATGTCAGAGCTATGCCCCTGGCTGAGCTGTGTGCCATGCAGCAAGCCCAGATATGAACATAAAAAGAGAGTTGTGGAAAAACAAATGGCACTTCACCAGCAAGCAGGAAAGCAGTTGTGTTGCAATTTCTGTTGTAATGATCAGGGTTCAAAAATCACAGGTATCAGGCACCTGAATATTACACTTGCATTTAAATATAATGAAATTTTAAAAGTAAGACTTTTGGAGTGTTTCAGTTTCAACTGTCTAAGTCATTAGGGTGCACTCGGGTCACATCTTCATCCTTTTATAGAAAAATAAAACCCAGAATTTACATTTCCCTTATTTAAAAAACACCAGCAAATTGAAATTTTTACATCACTGGCTGCAGGTGCTAGGGTGTTAAATAAATCATCAAGCCAGTGATGAAATCTGGAGCATTCACAAGACTCTGATGATGTAGTCAAGATGATAAGTACTCATTTCAGCTGTGGCTGTAAACACAGGCATGAGCCAGATTCACAGAGTCTGTGCTCCTCTGGAGAAGCCTTATTCTTCACTGCCCAGCAAGCTGTACCATCAATCACTCTGGACTCTGGCTCAAATCAGTTTTAAATTGCCATGGAAAAATATAATAAAACCTGCTTTGCACTCACTAACAAGAGTTAAGAAAGAAGTGGAAAATCACATCCAATCTGTACATTTCATTTTTCCTGTATTGTTAATGACACGTTTCACTTCATAAAACTTCATTAAATAGCAGAGAAAAGAGAGAAACATTTCTATACAAGCAGGCACACACTGCACTTCATGTCCATAAATTCATTGAAGGGGCACAAGACACTTATTACTTGTGTAACACAGCAAGAAGGGGGAGTAATTCCAAGGAGCAGCTGCTTCCAGTTAGGGTAGCTCAGCTGGAAAGGAGAGGTGCCTGTCAAAGTAATTAAAATGAGAAGAAGCCATCTATCTGAGACTTCAGCTTTTAAGAACTGGCCAACCCCCTCCTTTTATGTAATTAAAAAAAAAAAAACAAAAAACAAGTGAAAACAGGCTTAAGCATTGCTGAAAACATACCTCCAAGCTATTCTCTCTATAAATATTTTGGGAAGTTCATGAACAGAAGGATTATTGTGACTGTGGTGGTGTGAGTGGGAGGAATTTACCCTCCACAACTCAACCAACTGCATCAATGATGATACAAGAGCCCTTGGGGGCAGTGAGCTTACTGCACTGGCTCCACATTGATGAAGTTCTACAGGCAAGTTTTTTTGTTTAAGTATATGTAGAGTAGGCTGGTGTCTCTGGTTCTCAGAAAAAAGAAAGAATTTTCATTTGCAAGGATTTAATAATAAGGCAATTCTGTTTTACAGAGCCAAATATGCTTCTTCAGAACAATGTGTGTCCTGTAGCAACATATGCCTAACAAAAAGTAATTGAGATTTGGGTTTTTGAAAATTACTAATACACTTGATCCCAGAAGTGCATCACACGTGCCTTTTGACTTCTGTGGGAAGATGTGATTTGTGAGAATAAATTTAAACAAACAACTGTTGCTTGGCTAGATGAAGGTTAAAGGCACTGCAAAGGATGCAGTGATTATCTGGAAGCATGGAGGGTGTGTAAGCACCAAGGGGAAAGCCAGGTCTCAGACGAAAGCTCAGGAGGGTGTAACTCAGGGCAATGAGATAAATGGATGTGTTTTTAAGCCCTGAAATACTGGCTCATAAAACGATGACATTATTTGTGTATGCAAACTGGTCATTTCAGTCATTGCTGTTTGTCACTGAGGACAGAATATGTGAAAGGGAATTAAAAGGAATGAAAAAAATTTGCTATGTTAGCGAGGGATATATAGAGAGAGCAGAAGTAACTCTGTGTCTTAGGGACAAGCCAAGTGACCTGATGGATTCACTCTGTATTTGCTGTCTCTGCCACTGAGGAGGCAGCAGCAGGGAGGGGCAGTGAGCCCACAAGGCTTTGGGCTAGAGACAATCCATGACTTAATTTCACATGACTTGCAGCTCCATGAATTATTTTGGGTGGTTTTAATGGATGATTCTAAGGGCTATGCTATCTGAGTAATTGCCTAAGAAGTCTGAAAAGCCTGTGTGGCCCTTAGGTTTCCCATGGTAACACGAGGTATTTAGGAATACATAAGCACACAGTAAGATGTCAGCAAGGTATTGGGTCTCATGTAGACAATTTTCATTACTCACCAAATTTCAGGGGTGTATACAGAAATCTAAAACTCCTGGAGATAAAAGTTATATTATTGTATACTATTATTTATTTATTATATTTGTATATGTAAACTGCAGGTGCAGACAGATCTAAGAAAAGATTGCCTTTTGACTTGTCAAAAAGACAAATTCCTTACCTCCTAAAGCATTCTCCAAGTGTTGTGATACCTTTTTAACTCCTAGCATTTTCCAAATACATACTAACAGATATGGACTTCTTATGAATAGAAAAGAAATATAATTATCCTTTTGGATAGTCACTTAAAGCAGTTTTCAATCTATAAAACATGATTTAAACTTATGCCTTCTATTGCCTGTACTTGCCTAGCTAGTGTTTATGTTTGTCTGCAAACAGAAAATAATTCAAAGGACCTAGTTATTCACAGCACCTCCAAACATGCACAATATTATCCTCATCTGTAAATAGATTTCAGCAAGGGAGAAACTAATTTTAAATATTTTAGCACCCATTTCCCAAAGAAGTGTGTATGTACATAGGTAACAGAGGTTAAATAGCTGAACTGTTTTATATGGATGCATGAGAAAGGATTGTAACAGGTATGACAGAAAATTCAGGGCACTGTCAAAGGGCTAAACAGTGTTAGAGTACTTAGTGAGCCTGGTGGTTTCAAATAAGCTTAACCTGCTCATGCTCATCCAAGATGCCCAGGCTTGGCTTCAAGACACAAGGATTTTGGCAGTAATAATGACTGCTGTCTCCATCTCTTGTTCTCACTCCTGTGCCATGGTAATTACAAATGAGGCCTCATGAAGAAGAGAGTTCAAGAAGGCTAAGGGAGGGCAAGCATGGGATTGGAAAGACACACAAATGAATTATATAATGTTTCTTTTTCTACCCTATTATCCTGAAAGAGTTTTAAACAGCCAAATGGATTTGACAAGAATTAATTTTGTCAAATCAACCTAATTTCCTACTTTGGAGAATAATTGGTAGTGGATAAGTGGCAGCAGCTGGAATACATATTGAATTTAATAAGGTTTCTACCTTATACAACCATTGCCATTATAAAGTGGTATACAACTGGTTGAAAGAAACACTTTCAGAGATTCGTTTTCAGTGGTTGGCACCGAAGGGAGGAGATATACTGAGTGAGGTTTTGCAAGGATCTGTTTTTCAATATTTTAATTAACAGATTGGCCAGTAGAATAGAGAATATGCTCATTAAATTTACAGATGACAGACAGCTCAAAGTGCTTGAAAATAGCTCCTGAACATGCTTCAATAAAAGCCATCTTGCTGCAGAAGAGCAAGCTTCATAGGAGGACATGCCCAGTACAGGCAGGAGGATACAGAGCCATGTGTATAACGTAGCAATTTATTCACTGCTCACCAAGCCCAAGCCCTCAGCTGCAGTTCTGGCTTGTCTTTTGACCCAGTGTGCCCTAGATGTCAAGACTGACACAGACTAATGAGAGAAAATGTAGAAGACAACCATGTAAATGAGATGTTTACAAGTAGAGATTGAAAGAATGAGGATGCTCTATCCAAGACAAAAGAAGATTGCCAGAGAACAGGATAATAATTTTCAAATAGGTAAAATCTTTGCTTCGCTAAGAAAAACAAACTTCACTATCTATTGGGGATAGGGCAAGAATGAACAGGTTTAATTGCAGCTGGGGCAATGTTCGGTTAAACGCTAGAAAAAGCTTTCTAACTGCAAGGTTCATAAAAGTAATGGAATTGATTGCCTGGGGTCAGTGTGGTGCCTTCATCACTGTCTAACCTGTTCTTGAGAGCCTCCCAACATCCCATTATTTTGGTACAACCGATTCTGCTCTGGGGCTTGGAGTCAGCTACATAACCTCTTAAGATTTCTCCAGTCTTTTTTTTTTTTTTTTATAATGAATACTTTTTGTATTTTAATTCTTTAAAACCAGACTGTGAAAGTCCTTTGCATAGCAGCCAGCACTTACTCAAAAGGATGTCTGACTGGCACTCATGCCAAAAGGCCAAGATCCAATGCTGCAAGTTAGAATTAGAGTTTACAGGTATCAAGGATACCACAAAGGGCATTGAAATGCTTTGCATGCCAGTGCCACAGAAACAACCATTGTCACCTGGAGAACTGGAGAATTTTTATACAGGCTGTTTGTAAATCCTATGATTTTGCTGCTGAACTGAAGATCTATTCCAGAGTTTGCAACCACCTGGCCTGCTTTTAATACTAACATTTGCACAAGATGTTTGAGTGGCTGTGGCAGCATGTAACTGATATGACTGAGGCTGGCAGTTGCCAGAGGGACAGGCTGCTGCACGAGGAAGCCAAGAATCTCAAACTCAATATGCTTCATAAGAATAATCCGAAAAATTACAGCTGCTCATGGGCAAGGGTTTTTTTTTTTGTTCCTTTATACTCCAACTGAAATGCATTAAATACTTGTTTGGATATTCCTACCCCTCCTGGTCATATCCAGTGATGATAACTATTAATTACAGCTACCTATCTGAAAGTGAAATCATCACCTGCTTTCTCCAAAGAAGCAATTGCTGGGGAAACATATGTAATCTTTCACGATTTAAATGCTGGAAGCACATTGCAAATGTGGCTTTCTTGTGTAAACCAGACCTGACAGGGAGTGTACAACCTTTAGGAGAAGGTACACTTGAAACAGTTATTCTGTGGTTTTTGTATGAGACATATTTATGTGCAATGATGGTGGCATGCCAAGATTAGCAGAAGTAATTGGGACATATTTTCTTCTCTGAGACCTTCTCACCTACCAGCCTTTTGGAAATAAGACCCTCACTGTTTCTGGAATCCCAAAACTGGACATTTGCAAAATCCCTCCTTTGGGAGTCTGAAATGGGGAGGAGGCATGGAGGGATGTGTGCATTCACACATTCCCAGAGACAGCATTTCACAGACATCCTTGTGTTTGTTACACTTACTCAATTACGTCTGTCATTATGGGATTTCACAGACAGTGCTGCTATTTATATTAAAATATATGCACACAATAACATCTGTGGCTAGAGATATATGTAATACAACGTACAGTAGCCAAGTCAACAGCAAGTGACCAACCAGGCAAAATAGCAAATTCAGCAGCAGGAAGGTATGAATTCCCAAGAGGTTTCACAGGCCAGTTCGAGAGTTATCACTCTCACTCTTCATCCAGCAGTGAGTTAAACAAGCTCTGCTGAGGAAAGAAGCACTCTCTAAAACTCCATGACCCCCACTTTCCAAGGCAGGATGCACAGAGAGAGTGTGTGAGGCTCTGTCAATTAGATACAACAGTAAAATGGCATCCCATCTGCTCTACAAATGTCAAAGAGCTCCATGGCACCTGTCTGGGGGGAAAAAAACCCCAAACACAAAAGAGCAAGAGTTTACCACAGGTTTAAATACTCCTGTGAAACAAAAGCCTCTTTGTGCTAGAGCTTTATGCAGCAAAAGTACTTTGGAAAAGTTTGGAATATTTTTTTTGCAGTAGTATTTTATATCAGGGAGTGAAAAAAGAGAAACCCTTTCCACACTTTTGCCGCACCACAAAAGTCAGAGTCAGTTTTGTTTTAACTTTGAAAGTGCAAAAACCATAGCTAAAGACTCCGCTGATAGGAAAACACTCCCTCCCCTCAAATACAAATTTTAAAAGAAGAATTAAGTTGACAACTTACACTTTATGTATCTCATTTCTCTGCCAGAAGGGTCTAAACACATTTGTAGTAAATTCTAAGTTTGCATATTGCAAAAGGTACAATGCCAATCATAATTCACCCACTCATTTCCCTGGAAACAAGAGTATTGCAAAGGAGCAGCAAGAAGTTTCCTTTTCCCTTCAACATCCAGGCAGGGTTCTCCCTGTTACACTGAACAGAGACAAGGTCTCCTCTGAAATCCCAGCACTCCCTTCCTACAGCCTCTCAGCATTAGCCATTTGTGCTTGCTTTAAAATGTCTGAAAACTAATCCAATTTGCACAAAACACAGAAAATTAGTGTTGACATGGATGTAAAGCTATGACCAAGGCTTCCGAAAAGAGCTTTTTTCCCCCTTGGTTTGACTATCTTCTCTGTTAAAAACCAAACTCAATATAAAATCATCAGTGGTTGGACTTTAGCATAGCTGAAAATTACCTTGCCAGCTGCAAAAAAGAAGTTCCCTCTTTTCACAGTAACTTGCCTGAACTGCCACAATGCCAGCCACCCACAAGTCAAGATATTATAATTCTTGCAGTAATAATGAGTGACAATATTACCAAAATTAGAGTTACTGAAGTCAGAGGAACATATGAAGTAAAATGAGAGCTTTTGTCTACACATAAGGTTCTGAAAAGTCTAGAAATAAATAGTGCAGGAATAAATACAGAAATAGGAAATTACAAGTAGTGGGACCATGATGAAATTTTTTGTGACAAATGTTTGCCCAAATAGATCTCCTATGTTGTTCCAGTTTCTTAACATGTTTTTCTAATTCTTCAAATATTATTTAACATGCATTGAGTATTTATTACAGAAGCATCACCTCAAGAACAAGATCTTTCCTATGGTAGTAAACATTGCTTATAGATTAAAAGCATTTTCACTCTACATCTGAGTCAGAAATAGAGGGTGAAGATGCACGAAGTTAAAGTTATCTGCAATGAGAAACACAGTAAATAAGTAACAGAGCCAAAAAGGAAATCAGGGTCTTCCAAAGTTGTGGTCCAGGGCACTGCCAACTGGACCGTGCTGTCCGTACTCCTTGTGCTGTAAATAATCATGCACCAGCACAGGCTGCACATCACATGCTCCATGACTCTAGGAAAGCAAAGATATTTTAGGAAATTATCTATTTTGCTGGACAACTTTTATACAATGAAGTGTAACAGAAATAAACCTGCTAAAAACATTACAGCAACAACAGCAGAAAATGAGCAGCTGAAAGGAGACACTCTTGTAAATGGGAAGGGGAAATGCTCTGTAAGAAGGTCCAAAATCATTTGAAGACATGGGAGTGCTGGCTGGAAAGTAATAATTCTGTACTATAAAGTGCATACAAAATGCAGAGTTTCAGAAGAAACTGAAATATCAAATATTTTTAAAGTCTTTTTGCAAGGAAACTTGATACATTAGAAATAAAAGTATTATAGTTGGGAGAATTTTATCAGCACTGTGATCATTGGGGAGGGTAGCATAGGGTCAGACAGTCATAATTTAATTGTATTTTCTATGTAAAATTATACAAATGATAATTATAGAACTAGTGGATACTATATCGTAGGGACCCATGGCCATCATTTACTAACACTGAACTAAAGATGAAGAATCACAGAGTATTTAACTACAACTGCACTAACCTAGGTTTATATGATTTACAGTGATATCTCTTCATTTCACATCTTCCTGGATTTCATGTTCCCCCATACTGAAAACTATATGGCAAAATGGTGAAAGGGTGGAATGAGAAATGAGACATTTAGAATAATCTAGATCTGGAAGGCCTTTCCAGATCAACATCAATGGAGTAAACTAACTTCTTTTGAAACCTCTACTGCTAATCTTTGCTGCTTAAATAGACAGCAGGTGCTTCCTCTTGTTTACTAGCAGCAATGCAGGTAACAAACACTGGGAATTCACCACTAATTCCTAACAGATTGTTTCTGGAGCTGTGGTTTTCCACTTGTGGTTCACGGGCTCCTGAGACCTTACAAAGTATCTTAATGAAGTCATTATAAAGTCATTAAGAAAATTTCTTAAGTTTTTATTAGTCTTAAATTCACCACACTGATTTGCATCTGTGCCTAAACATCTTCAGGAATACAGAAAAGTTGCAAATCACTTTTGCTGAGTTTCAACCAGTCTGAAACTAACTAGAAAGTTACGGTGTTGGATGGTTAAACATGCAGGGAATGCCACTGAGCAGTAAAAGTACTAATGGCAGCCACAGCTAATGCGTGGCAACTGTTGCAAGCAAAAAGTATGTGGGACAATTGCTCATTCTGGGTCAGTTTAGTAGGCAGGTCTCATGGCAAAGTCCTAGGAGTCAGGTGACTAAGTAGCTCAGAGGCCCTCAAATACATGTACACTGCACTAAACTGCACCATCTCTAATTTAAAGTATGGAGGAAGGAGCAATCAAGTGGTAGAGGTGGCCACAGTATTTTCAAGGAGGTGACAAACTCTTTTAAGACATCACAAGATTTTTCTCCCAAGTTTTTTTTAAAAAAGCTGTTTAGAAGTTTTGTTTCCCTTGGTTAGGATCTTGAGTTTCTTCCCTTGCTGTTGTCTGCTCTTCATTTTATCAGGAGCCCAGGCATGTCCTGCCTGTGTGGGAAGTGCTCCTGCTCCTTTCCAGGTGCTCAGGTGCCTCAGTGACCTCCTGCCACCCTTCTGCTCTCTTTCAGGAGGGATGAAAAGCTTCTCTTACTTCAGAAAACAGAACAGGAAATGCACGAAAACAAACTAGGGGAAGTGGGAAAAATTTGGACAATAATTGGGCTAAGCCAGAAGGTGCAGGGGCTGCCTCAGCATCACCTTAGACCCCACCAACTTGAGTAAAACACCAGAGAGGGCAGGGGCAGAGAGGGGCACCCAGGGACATGCGGGCACACACGCACACGGGCACGGTGGGGCTGCGTGCAGGGGCTGTGCAGGGGACACTGCCAGCAACGCTTTGACTCCTTTGACCACAGAATGCTGGCTCCACGACAGATTCCCCACTATTCTGCTGTTACCCACCTCGTGAGGAAAGACAGAAAACAACAAAGTGAACTAAATGCTCCCCTCCCAGCTAAAACAATGCAGACAACAGTCACAACCCAGGGAAGTGATGGAAAGAGGAAAAAAAAAAAGGGCACAAACTCTGAAGAGGGGAATAGGGGAAAAGAGATACTGGAGTTCACTGTAAGGTCACAAATGGGACAGGAACAACTAGCAGCTCACTCTGGCCATCGTATTACAAACCTGTGTGCTAATAAAATAGCCATGAGGAATAAACCAGGAGGAACCGATGTCTTAATGCTAAAAAAAGTAAGAGATTTAACTGGCACAAGAGAAACTTTCTGGGAATTCACACAACTGAAATACTAATGTAGAAAATGTACAGCTTGTTTGGGAATGATAGGCAGGGGAGAGGCCTACAGTTGTATTTCAGAGGTGACCTACATTCATCCCAAACTCAGAAAGACAAAGGAGAAAGCCCAGTTAGTTTGGGGACATGAGTAAGGGTGGAAAATAACAAAGGTTCTGATACTGTTCAACACCTATTACAGATGACTACATCAGGTATAAAAGCAGGCTGACAAAAGATTTCTTCCCACATAGTATCACACACAGCAGAACCTGCTGGTAAGCAGAAAGACCCAACTACTCAAATGCTGCTGAAACAAAAACACCACAGGCCACTAAGCACATCTTTGGTATGTGAGAGAAAGTGGTCGTGGCAGATGCAGTTTGGGCATGAGACAGGGAGAGAAAC
The DNA here is from genome assembly GCA_013397915.1 of Daphoenositta chrysoptera. NCBI lineage: Eukaryota > Metazoa > Chordata > Aves > Passeriformes > Daphoenositta > Daphoenositta chrysoptera. The sequence continues at coordinate 667,301 of VZRO01008377.1, read as the reverse complement.
GGAGTCCTCTCACTCCCAGAGAGGTCACTGGAGTGGTCTGGGTTGACACAGGCTCACCAGCCCCTTGCAGGGCTGCCCCAAGCCCCCAGAAACTTTGTAAATTATTGTCAAATAAAATTAATTTTTGTTCAGTAGTACGATAATACACCTTAAAAATAAGAAGGAAGCAAATAAAATATATCTCCATTTTTGTATGGTTCCCAATGCTGCTTCACTTGGCATATTCATGATGAGAATGGTGTACATGAAACTCTCTGTGCATGACAGGGAAACCATATCAAAAAGTACTTAACAGTAGTTCCTCCTCAAACTGGAAAGATGCATCAGACATTTTGACACTATTCAATAGTTTTACAGCATACTGGTTTAGGAACTGTTCACATTTTGAGTCTTGTGACCAAGACATCACTGAGGCTCTTCTGGGGCCTCAGTGACCATCCTCTCCAGATAATGGTGCTCAGCAGAAATCTGCAAGAAGTGCCTGAGCCTGCAGAGGACAGCAGAAAGCACTGAAAACCATGAGTAAGAGAAAACCATGAGTCTGCTGATGAGGATGATGCAACCTGATTTCTGAGTTTTCAGACTGCAGAAAGCTAGAAAGAGCTGCAGGAATATCAGAGAGCAGATTAGATACACAGATGGATATGGAAATTGGAGAAATGGGCTAAGACAAAGGGGAAGCAGTATGCAAAAAGGACATATTGTTGCAAAACACTTCACTTGGGAAGAAATAAGTTAGGAGGATGAGCAGGGGATGGCAGACAGCTGGCCCTGCGGCAGTTCTCACAAAAGGATCTGCAGGCTTCAGGCTGAACATGACTCAACTTCTCTCTTGCTGTCATAGAGAAGCAACCATTATATAAAGATTTACTAACAGATGGCACATAAAATAAATCTTTTGCTCTCCTCAAGACCTCCATCATCTGGGCTATGAGACTCCTTCCTGACACCGCATGTCAAAAAAATCTGAACCAGTTATGAAGAGTCCAGAGGAGAACACCTCAAATAACCTAGAGGCCTAGTTATTAGGTTTACAAAACATGTCCTTCTAAAAAACCCAACTGCCTGGGAGTTAGCACTAGCTCAGATGCAAGATTTTCAACCTAAGAATTTATGACAGTTGACATTTCCTTGCCCCTCTACAAACACATGAAGTTATGCCGGCACTTTTTTTTTTTTTTTTAATGGAAATGGAGAAGAAAGCAGGGGTTTTTAGTCCTCTTAATTTTCCAGTGCATAAAAATACGATTTCAGCATATTTCAAATACTGAAAGAAAGTTCACTTAGCATAAAAAGAAACGAAAAATGTACTGGGGGTAAATTGCTTACAGGAGAATTCTCCTTATTCAGGAAGCCTGGCCTAAACTTGAGCAGCTGAGATGAAGAACACTGCCTATTTACAATCGACTATAAGAGGAAGAAAATGGAAAGCATTGAAGATGTTCTTCATATTTTATGAAGAACCATAGAACAAGATCCAGTTTCTTTATTTTTAAAAATTATTTTATCTTAAAACAGACAATGTGCACTTAGGAGATATATAATCCTCCCTCCATAGTGATACCTTCATACAGGATATTTCAAGTGGTATATTTCAAATTAATTTAAACCAAATGTATAGCACCACTACAATATACTTACTTTTATTTACTTTGTCTACTTTCTCTGTTCAGGGAATACACATTTAGCTTCAGTCCTCCTTTTTTTTTTCATTTAAAATTCTTATGTAACAGAACATGTGACATGATCAACTTGTGGAAACCCACTTACTTAGTTGGAACAGGGGGCTCTGCTGGAACTTTAAAAATAATTTAGTTCAGTTGTACACACAATTCTAGGAATTAAGAATCTTAAGATTAATTTTATACCATCTATTATAAAGTGTATATACTGTAAAGTACTATAAAGGTTACTTTATACTTTCAAAATCTTTAGAATTCATTTTGCTGAAATATAGCCTGAATGTTTTTGAAGTTTCTGACTTAAAAGTTACAACTGGCTTATACAAAAGGCACCGCCACTAAAATACTGACAAGTTCTCATTTCAATACCAGCAAAGAACCATAAGCTTTCACACACAGAAAGTCTGTAAGTTATGTAAAAGTTCCAACTGAAAACCAAACGTTTTCTGATTTTATTTTCCCAAAGGCTTTGGTTTGACACCTAATTTAATTCCCAGAGACTGAGAAGGGAATATTCTGTTGTATTGTGCTCTGGGATCTTACAGCTCAGCATGTTGCTAACATCCGTGCATCATTGGAAACAGGCCTTGGATGCCCCCGGGCACTTTTTTTCACATCTTGACTGCATTTTCTCAGCTGAATTACCCCCACCCATTTGGCAGACAAAAGGCTTGGAGGTATGCTCTGATTCAAAGGCTTTACTTTGTAAAGGAAAGTCACTCTTAATTGAGATTTCATTTCTTGTGCCGTCCCTGGGGAGTACTAACAGCTTCAGCCACCCAATGAATCACTGAACTTTTTTAATGTTCTCCCATACGGGTGCCCTGAAGAGAAAATTAGATCTAGACCAAAGAAATACATAGGAGCAACATTCAATTCCCCTTGCCTCTAAAACAATGTCAATAGGTGACTAATTAGAAGATATAGCAAGTGGAAAACAACCTGAATTCAAGCTAAATTCAAGAAGGAAGTTTTCACTAGTGTTTAAAGCAGAGAGAGAAAACAATACCCTGCACGACTTTTTATCCACATCCTACTGCTCAAAGTTTGTATTTATTACTCTCTTTCCTTTCAATTTCAACATTCCTCACATTCATATTTATCCACAAATTTTATTCTAGGGGAGAAATTAAAAGTAATAACCAACACCTAAATCCTACCTGTAATGATAATTAACTGTCTAATTTAATCTCTTACCTTTTGTGATAAGAAGACAGGAAGCAGCAGAACTGTAATGCTTCTATTTCTCAGGTGAAACCAGTTTGAAAGTAACTATTTTCAATCAAATATTCAATGCCAGGAACTACTAAATTCAGCTATAATTAACCATATGATAGATTTCTAAAAAGCATCAGTGTAATCTATAGTTTGAAGATACAGTATAGAAATATATGAAGATGGAGTGATCCCAGTGACTTACCATCTGACACTGATGAACAGCAACTGCTTTGACAGGGATTATTAAATTTATTCTTCTTTACAGCCTAGACTATTCTCCAAAGCATCTGTGCCACTCACTTCTCCATCAGCTTCCAGACCCAGAAAGGGCAAAACCCCCATCAGCTGTCAAAGCAGTACTTCATACTCCAGATGAAAAGCATCAGCAAGCCAAACAGCCCCATTCCTGAGGAAGAGCCACGTGTCCTAAAAACGCTGGGTAACCACTCCCTAAAATATGAAAAAGTATATTGACTGGCACATACAAAGGCTCAGAGGAGCTGAGCCAAAGGCCTTGCTGACTCCCCAGCACTGCATTTCAAACAAAGGCAGAGCCACCCAGCTGCAGTTGTGTGGCTGCAGCCCCCCCTTCGAAAACACCTTCTTCCTTTCCTGCTAGACGTGTGTCACTTCCACCACCCCGAGCCGGCTGCTGCCACCGACTGCCAGAGCCCCGGGGAGGCAGGTCTGCCCCTGGGCACCCGGGTTCTCCGGCTGCAGGAGGGAGCAGGGCACTCCAGCATCACCCTGAGGGTACCCTTCACACCGGGACTGCAGCCTTGGCCAGCCCAGGCTGGGCCCTCCGCGGCTTCCCCTCCAGGCTGGACCAACCCGAGCTCTGCCTGCTGTGAAAATGCCTGATAAGGATTGTACCGTAAATTTGTCGTGGCCCTCTGGATCTTATCTAGGACTAAAAAACAGCAGGAGTTTTGTAGCTGCACAAATGAAAGTGAGCTTGGAATGCAGAAAGCAAGTAAATGTGTTGAAAACTGTGACTTGTTCCTACCTATACATACACACAAAAATTTCTCTTAGGCATATGCCCACACACACTCATGAAAGATTTTAAATGTTAGGCCCTTAGCAAGGTCCCTGCATATAATTTTCTAAAATACCTTTTTAGCTCTATTTGAAAGCAAATTAAAAAACCAAAATACTCTATCAAAGACATCACTATGAGTTCAAAAGGGGAAAAATGATTCTGAGATGGAGTGTCATATATCAAGTCCCACCACACTGTTTTAAGTCACTGATGCTCTCAGATTTCACCCTTTCAGGTTTAAAATGTCTTGATGTCTTTCTTACAAGAGCAAAATTGGTATAGTTGTTCTGAAGTACCAGAAGGGGCACAAAACCATTTTCTACAGATGATGATGACTGTGATGATTTTAAATAATTGCCCCACACTCCATTACTTGCAGAAGCTCACCTTTGCAACTCAACAATTTCTGCATTTGCAAAGCAAAGCTGTGCTCTGGCAGCAGCTCCTTCCAGCTGCTGTAGGTGGCATTTTCATCTGCAGCTATTAAATTGGGCAACTCCTGGAGGCTCTGGTTCTGCTACACTCCTATGAGGACAAAGAGGGCCTGACCTCAGTATTACAGGGACAAACAGCACAGGCTAGGACTGCACAACATCCCCACCCCACCAACCATCCCCTGCTGCTGTAGGAAGAGGATTGAGGGCTGAGATGAGGTGAGATGCATATTACAAAGAGCTGCCGTTCTCACAGTCCAGGACAGGAGTTTACAGCCACGTTTACATTCAGTGGCAATGGCCAAAGTGAGCAGGGGCAGTTTTAGCCCATCCGAGCACAATGCCCACCGTCCATGGGAGGTGAGAGGCAGAAGCAGCAGGGAAAGGATGGCATGTGGGCTGAGGGGGAAGGAGGGCTGGGGGCTGAGCCCAGCAGCTGAGGGTCCCTGGCAGAATCAAAACGGGAAGGAAGCAGGAAACAAGCTGTTGCCTCTTCTCAGGGTTTCATTTCAAGTCTTGAGAATCTCCTGTTTTCATTAAAAGAAAAGGAAAGAAAAGCCCCTTGTTTACTCCTTCTGGTATCAGAGAAAAAGATTGAAGTGAGCTAACTTTAAATGCTTCCTTATGCCTTCACAGGGTTTAGAATTTAGGAAGTAAATATGAAGACTTTACCAATCTATTTTTAACTTCATGATTCAGTCTGATTCAAGTATTCAAATGTTTGTATATAGTCTTGCAGGGAATAAATCCTTCTTAACAAGACTTCCATATGCTTTGTATGTTTGTGAATTTTATAAATGTTTAATGACAAATATCCAATTAGAGATGAGCGTGCATTCACAAACCTGGTACAACTACCCCACACTAGGAAATCTATAGCATAAAAGGGGCAAAAAGAACAGTATGCACTCTGTCTTATTTGTATGGCAGTGTCAGACAGAGACAATTTTTATTTTTCAAGTTGATCGATTTCCCCACTGAAAGCAGAGCTTTACAACCTCTGCTGAACAGCCACAACAGTCAGAAAGAAAAGGCTTAAGCTTCCAAATTTTAAATATGAGTAGGAAGTAAGCCAGTGAATTACCTTTAGCTGGTTCTCCCACCTTATATCCATTGAATATAACAAATGCATAATATATTTCCTGAGGAAATTGTATTGCCATCAGTCTTGTACAGTGCACTGCTGAGGACTGTCTCACTGCACATGCTGCCTCTGCTGTGCATCAGACAATAAAGACATGGGGAGAAAGGGGCAGAACCTCTCCCAGGGCCACACAAGGAATTCCTGCAGCTGACCATGGTGTCCTCATGCCAGCAATCCTGTGTATGCCCTGTGTCCTCCCAGTGTGGACTTCTCTAACCCCTCCAGTACCTGGGTCTGTGAGCATGAGGCACTCACTTATGTGGGACCCTTTTCCTCCCGTTGTGCCTCCAGTCTTTGACCCTCACTGGTTGCCACAGTCCGCTCTGGATTAAATATCTGTGTGTTCCCTCTTGTTCCCCCTCCACATCTCCTGACCAGGACATTTTAATGCTGTCCTCTAACAGAATCTGTGTCTGTTCCCATTTGCCTCTCTTGCTGGATGCCTTTGTGAGCTCGCTTCCTCATTTTTCCATGTCTCTCAAAGACTTTTTAATTGCATCTGACTTGCCTACCTGAGTGCCTCATGCCTCCTCCTCCTTTTCTCAGGCACCCTGTTCTCCTTGCTGCTTGTCCACTCCATTTTTCCACCTCCTGCTGTAAGAGGGAGGCAAGAGGCATTCCTGGGCATCCAGGCACTGACTTCACAAACTGTATCAAGAGACTAAATGGGGAAGATGTTTGCTGGTAGCCATTAATGGATGTGACTCTCAGTCATTTATTCATTTATCTGCCAATGAAGTTGTTCTGTTATCTATTACCTGTCAATAATGGAGAGATGTTCTGTGGTTCCCCTTAATTCCTCCACTGTCAGTTTGTTTGCTTCCCCCAATTCCCCCAATTATTTAAGACCATGAACTGAGTTCATTACGCAATGTTTATGCCTTTAAACAAAATCTAGGCATTGTTTATGCATTTAAACATAAACATAAATGCATTAAATGTTAAATGCACTTAAACAATCCTGCAATGTTTAAATGCTACACATGTGTAAACAGAAACAGCATCTAGTGGAATGAAAGATCTTCCAGACTGCCCAGTTAAACTGAGGTTTATACACAGTCTTGAAAGTGGAATAAGGATTTATGTGTCCCCCTGGAAAATCACAAGTGCAGAGATAGAAACAGAAATGGTATGGAACAACACAAGAAATCATGGTTTTCACACAAACAATCAGTAACTAACAATTTTTAAACTCAGAGCAACTTTCTACCTATTGTTCCTGATGTGCTCTTTCCTGAAGCAGGATCAGGATTGCTAATTTGATTATGGTGATAGCACATCTCATTTCAGTGATGATGATTTTATTGCTTTTCCCTTGCTATGGCTGCCCAAAGCTGACAAAATCAGTGTGAGGAGAGCGGGAGGGTTTCAACAGACCCTCCCTCAGCTCTTCCAGGGGCAGAGCTTCCCAGCAGCCATATCTTCTCCAGCTAAGGGAATGCTCCAGAGACTTCCTTGGCCAGGTGAGGAGGTTACCATGCAGATAGGACAAAATTCTTACCCCTTGGCAGGAAGTTTGTGTGCTTTCAGCAGTGTGTAACTCCATATTCTTTTGATGCATCTTTGTGAAACATCCCCACCTTTGATACTTCAGCAAGTTCAAGGTCTGTTTTTCAGGCATAGCCAGCCTCTGCTGGAGTAAGGAAGAAAAGGCTATCTCCCAGAATCCATCTTGGCTTTTCTGTGTCCAGCAGACAGTATGGATTTCCAGTCCAAATGACCAGAAAGGGCTCAAAATTAATCTAATGCAATTTTTTTTAAGCTTTACTGAGTTAGGGTTGCAACAAACTGCTGTCTGAAAATCCTGACAGCTTCATGCACCTTTCCAGCAGCCCTCTGGCCATGGGCTCCCTCCAGAAGCCACTGCCTGGCAGGGACAGTCAGGGCAGAATCCAGCCTGGCAGCCTGGCCCAGCAGGGCTCTCTGCTCAGTGTGCCCAGGAGCAGCAGGGTGCATCCCTGCTGCAGCCCACCCAACACCCTCCTGCCTGGACCTCAGCTAGGGCTGGAAAGGACAGGGCATTAATACACGGATGCCACTCTGGATGACTGTGAGCCCCATCAGCCAGCTAAGGAAAACTCTCTACACTGAGTGATCAATGAATTGGTCTTGGTAAGTGATTGATTAGGGATTCCTGGTCATTGGTCTGCATCACAGTCCTGGCTAAATCAATCACACCAGCATGTCAGACTTTAGGGCCGACTGCTTTAAAAATACAGCTGGGTTCAGGGACCTGGTTACAAAATGGTTCCAATTTGTAGTGCCAACAGAACCTTAAGAATATCCTATAGGCAAGCACAAGCCCCAGGCTGTCTCATTTGTATTATTCCTTGTTCTGCTTTCTCTTTCTTTTTAAATAAGGAACAATACAAAGAATGAGAACTCAAAATCCAAGTCATGCTGTCAGGAAGAATAATAGACCTATTCTGTACAAAAATGCCTGTATTGTTGGTTTGTTTACTTCATCTGTTTCATGGCCATGCTGCTGTCAGAGCTCTGGAGACAAAGCCCCAGCTCTGAGCCTGTTTCTGGGTGCTGGGCAGGGAGATCTTTTCCCTCTGCTGCTTTTACCCAGGGGGCAGCAGAAATGCACCCCACCCACCCCCATAAGCAACACGGAGGGCAGGAGCTGTGAGATAGCTCGGAGACATCCAGGCTTCCCATTAAACCCAGCCCTGCTACAAAGATCCAGTATCTCAGTGGCACATGGGGATTTATAGGCAAAAAGCCTATTAAGCATGCAAGGGAGTTAGGCATGGCTAGTACAGCCCTGCACATCTGTGAGGAGGTTTAAAGCTCAGTGTCTTTCACTGGAAGGGCGTCTCCAGAACTACACTCTGCTTCGTGTCACCCCAGAAATGACTAATACACTGTCGGAACATCTCTATTAGATTGATGACAAGGAGGGGGCTTTAGAGAGTCCCAAGTCAAATAAATAACTCGACCAAAATAGTCTGTTCCCATACAGCTATAGCAGCCACAATCTGCTAGAAACTTTCTCAAGAAAAAAAATAGAGGATAACAGTACTACATGAAATCTAAACAAGGAACAAAGTAAGAACACAAAGGCAATGGGTAAAGGAAGGAGTAGATTGCACAACCTACAAAGAAAGACTCAGCATGGTGGGGTGACATGCATATTAATGGCTGTCTGTTTTTGTGGGATCTGATCTCTTTTTATATCTATTTTTAAGCAGTTTTCTCAGTTTCTGGAATGATAGTTAAACAAAGTTCCAGTCGTGGGTTACCAAACTACAAGAAAAATAATTATATCTGACTGTCAAGTTAAAGCCCAGAATGGAGAAAGCAATTTCTCAATCTCAGAACAGCCTGTAGAAGAAACAATCCCGCTACTTTATTCTGTCAATCTTTAAAGAAGACATTCGCATTCTAGTTAAGCAATCAAAGTTTCTTAAAGAAATAGTGTCATAGCAGGCCATTTTGACTACAACAGGAATATGGGCATTTTCATGATCAGTTTCTTTAATTGCCAAGAGAAAGTCTCAATCTCACCCCCAAGCACACCCCCCACCCAGCGCTGATGGATCAGCTGTGCTGCTGCCACATTTGTGATACAACGTGTCAATAGAGTGGATGGAGAGGATCTCCCTGCAACACAGAGCCTAACACAGAGGAGCTGTAAACAAGGCAGGGACCCAAAACAAAAACACCAAACATTTTGATGGTAAATTCGATTTCGTTGAGCCAGCTTCATGCAATCTTAATTTAATGCAGTGTTACAAAAATATGCCCTCATGTGAAGTATTTTCAAATGCCTGCAACAATGTTAGTGTGAAAAATTCTTTAACTCATCCAGTTCATTCCAGACGATGTTTCCTGCCAGCTACATTCACCACAAATGCTGTCTGGTAAATAGCAGCTGCAAAGGAAGGATAAGGATGCCAGGGTACACTTCAGTAAACACTCCTTCTCAGTGGCTCACTATATCCTGGGCCAAGCAAGCTAATATACATTCACAGCCATGTGCAAAAATCCTCAACCTTCGCTTTCGCGGCTTCCCGAAGGTGAGGACAGTAGGTTTAAGGGCACGCCGGTTCTCGGGGCTGCCTTTGCGGCCAGGCCCTCAGCGAGGCGCAGCGCCCGGCCCGGGAGGGCGCGTTCCCTCGGCCGGGCTGTGGAGCGGAGCTCCCCGCGGAGGGCGCGTTCCCTCGGCCGGGCTGTGGAGCGGAGCTCCCCGCGGAGGGCGCGTTCCCTCGGCCGGGCTGTGGAGCGGAGCTCTCCGCGGAGGGCGCGTTCCCTCGGCGGGGCTGTGGAGCGGAGCTCTCCGCGGAGGGCGCGTTCCCTCGGCGGGGCTGTGGAGCGGAGCTCTCCGCGGAGGGCGCGTTCCCCCGGCCGGGCTGTGGAGCGGAGCTCTCCGCGGAGGGCGCGTTCCCCCGGCCGGGCTGTGGAGCGGAGCTCCCCGCGGAGGGCCCGCTCCCCTGCCGCCCATCCCGGCCTCCTCGGGCCCTGCTCTGCCTTTTCACGGCAGCACTGCGGCAAGTAGGAATTAAACCCAGCTGCTCTCATGCCTCTTCTTGTTTGCGCACCTAGCCCGTCTTGTTTTCTGAAGCCAACACCTTTCCCCACGGGCTGCCAGGCAGCGGGGAGCACAGAGGGTGCGGGCCGTGCTGTGGCACAGCCGGGCTGCCTCAGCACGCAGCCCTTGGCAGCGCCATAGAGGCACCTGTGAGGGATGAGGCCGCTGTTGAGCAACACTTCCCCGAGATCCTGCCCAGAAGAGGCTCCCCAGAGGGAATGGCTGCGGCCGGACAAGCCCTGATGGCCGGTCTGGGAGACTACTGCAGGCGCCAAAAACCAGAGGGAGAGAGGGTTTCCAGGAGCCACACCTGCGGGGATAAACACACATGCAGGGCAGGCAGCTCTCCCTGGGGACGAGATTGCTGCCTGCTGGCGTCACTGCCTCTCCGCCAGGGGTTATCGCGCTCGCTAAGGCACTAAGGAAACTGCCGGTGTGAATGGCCCTAATCTGCTGCTTCTGCAGCCCCTGATAACCCGGGGAGCGGCCGGGCAAACAGGACGCTTGTCCAGCGCCACAAGGAATTGAGGGGAAACTGCCTTTCACCAGTACGGAGGACCCAAAAGACCAGGATCTATCCATACGCCGATGCCAAGTTATTCTACAGCCACAGTGGCCCTACAGAGCACTCGCTTAAGAGTACAACTCCCCTCCCCAGTGGTTTTAGCGGACCCCGATTTAAACAGGAGCCAGCGGAGGGGATGCTAACAGCCCTGCAGTGCTATCCAGGAGCTCATTCATCCCACATTGCTACCGACTGTATGCTGCTGAAACCTCCCCTGCCTTCTCCCTGTTCTCTCCAGTTATACAATTGTTTCCCAAGGTGGCTGCGTGTCAACTTGTTTGATTAACGAGGCAGTGAGCATGTTAGGAAAACTTGCCTGCAAAGAGAAGAGACAGAAAAGGTAAATCAGAAAGTTATACGACAGCTTCTGTCACACAGGAGACAGGTTGGAGTGGCTGGAAGGCCTGGTCAGTAACAGTAGCAGAGGAATGAAATTTAAAAAATTAAAATAAATAATTAAAAAATTTTTAAAAATTAAAAATAATTAAAATTTTGTTGCTGCTTTCCGCTTCTTCTCCCATATTTCCGCCTTCCCCCCAGAAAAAATGAGGTGACAAGAAGCAGACATATCAGCAACACTTCAGAAGCTCACAGGGAGAAGAGCACACCTAACCTCATCACAGCATGCCTATAACCAAGTGAACTGCACAGGGGAAGAACAAATGGCAAAAATTGACTATTCCAACTTGACAAACTTTTGCTTCAGAAAAACCCTGGTACATCAAACCTAATGTTTGATGTACATAAACCTTAGCTCCACCTTCCTATCAACAGTCTTGGAAAATAAATGGGAGGTGTCAAAATGAGAACGCTGTGATTGCTAGTGCAGCACCAGTGCCTGTTTGGGCTGAGGTACCCTGGTCATCAGTATTGCACTCCATTAATTAAACCACCTAAAGTCATACTAAAGAAACCCATGCTCCATGGCTTAGAACTTTTTAGCAGTGATAGCCGTAGTCATCACTGGCACTGCTTGAATAGTACCTTATGACAGATACTTTAAAAGCAATTGACAGCAGCCCTGGAAATAAGAGCAAACTTTCCCACATACAGCAAAACAAGGTTCTCATTGATAGGTACCAGGGGAAAGGAGAGGGGAAAATGTGGTGATATCATCACATAAAATCAAATTACTTCTATGCTGCAAAACTTTCCAAATTTTTTTCTCTCTTTTTAGCCACCTCTCATATTTTAGGTTGAGGTGGTTTAACCTAGTAAGGATCCCATTTCTAGCCTGTCACCTTCTCCTTAGTTTACTAACATCATTACTTAAAATATAAAAGTTCAAACAGATCAAACCAGAGAAAACACAGGTCAGGAGACCTGAACACAACTGAGAATGTGGGAGGAAAACAGTCCTGTGAGAAGCTGCTTTGGCACTAGACAAATAAAATCCCCTCTCCCTGGATACAAAGACATAACTCTTATTTATGTGAATGGGAAACATGCTCATGCACTGAGGGGGGAATCACTTCCATAGATCAGCAGAATGAGTGCACTGGAGATAGCTAAAACCAGACTACATGTGCAATGAATGTGAAAATAATTTCAGCCATCTGGGCTATGTAATTCTTCACAGATGCTTTTGGAGCTGGATGGACTGTGTTACCTCTCTTTTCCCTGACAGTTCTTCAATGTTTGCAAATTGCTTTCTGTGACCTGTAGGACAGTACTCCATAAAAATTTGGTCTGTTCCTTTCTGCCATCATCCCAAGTGTTCAAACAGACCTCTGTGACCAGTCTTCCTTCCAGAAGGATTCTGCAAAACACCCTGTTCAGTCGGATGCAGACATCTGGCAGGTATTCAGTAATGCATCCACACAGACTGGGGTACAACCACCTCCAGAGACATCTTCAAAACCCTCGAATTGCAAAGAGCTTAACTCATCGTGTAAAAAGCTTTTTCCTGGGTACCTAAAAATACACACCCACCAACTCAATCATATATAAGAATGCTATTCTCCATTGCTGTAGCTACCAAAATTAACTGGCTCCCCCTCCATAGAAGAGGACCACCATGAAAACAAAACAAGCTCTTAGTACTTTTCATTCAGCTGTCTCAGAGCATTTTGTAAGTCTCAGGCATTAAAATTACAGAAAACATGCTGGAGTTCATGAGCTACTGGTGTTTTAGAGTTCGTAAGCTGGATTTTAACCAACTGAATTTAGCTGAAGTTTTTTTTAGCTGATTTTTTTTCGTTCCTGTTGTAACTCTCGTGCAGAATATCAGGCTGTTGTCACACAATGTGCTAACTCTGGTTCTAGGGCACATAGTACTAAGTAAAACAAAACCTATCTATTTGGCATAAACCACCAAATCTGTCCAAACTTACATTTCTGGTTATAATTTGTTTTGAAGTATTTCTGAATACCGATAACTTTTTTTGTTCTGGCAGGCATTACTCCTGACTAGGAACTGTTTGTCCTCTGCCTCCAGCATAAACAGAATTCTGAAATACATGCTGGTTTGCAGGTTATTTTGCAGGCTAATTGAGTAACCATGCACCCAAGTCTGATACAGGACACATCTATGTTACCAGTTGATCTGGAGTTGCACAAACCTGATCTTAATGGCATGGTAAGCAGGATGGATGTTTGTAGGACCTCAGTGCTGGCACCACTCATTCCAAAGGTCACTTTAATTTACCTCTGGAAGCTGCTTTCTTAGAGGCACGAAGTTACTTCTGGATGGTATCCAACAACGTAATGTTGAATGACCAGCATGGTCCATAGCACTGAGAACAGCCCCCACAAAAGAAACAGATCAGAGCTAGTCTCATATTTGTATGCAGTGGCCTCCCAGTTTTGTACAGGTTCTTCATGTACACTGAAAGCAGCTGGCAATCTCGACCTGTGCTTTTGGACTTCATGCAGCTGGGACTGTGATTCTTGGAGCATTTCTCTGATGGCAAGAATAGTTTAAACAGCCCTGGCTCTCCTCCTCTGGACAGTGGTGCCCACCCCACTTCCCTCCCTGTGCTCTGCCAAAGCCAACTGTTTATGCAGCTGTGTGGTAAAATGTTTCAAGGAGCTGATCTGGGTGGGGAGAAAAGGAACCTGATTTTTTTTTTTTTCCATCCAAATCACTTCTGTGATCAGGTACATCAGGAAGCCACAAGAACACTTTTGTTGGCATAGCCTGGGGTGGGCAAGAGGAAGAAACGAAGGCTGCTCTGTGGGAGGTGTTACTCAAATAGTGCTGCTCCTTGATGTGAAGCCACAGCCAAAGCCCTCTCCTGCGTCCCTGAGAAGCAGCATTTGTGGGCACAGTTCAGGCATTCATTAGTAATAGCTGTGCCCCCCACCCCCTTTTTAAACTTTCTCTCCTTCTCATGGGGCTGTGTGGGGAAACAGGCTCATGCAGTTCTGCTAGAATGAAGGTAAAGCCTTGTAAAGCTAAATAAAGCTGGGCATGATTTTTTATAAGCTTGCTAATAGTGCCCTGTGGAAAGAGGCCATGATTATGACCATGGCAGTCTCTAACTGCATCTTTAAGTGGCGTCCCAGGTCTGCCACACAGATATTTTTGAAGGTCTTTGAAGTGAGAGTGATCACTGTTGTTAAAACTAAGCAGTTTTATATCTTCTGGACTCCAGCCATCAATGAGACTAAACTAGGTAAGCATTTAATAGAAATCTGCAGGTAGCTGAAGAAGTTAAGTCTTACTCTGTGACCTGTCACAGCTTCTATTGATCTTAGTACACAAAACCAACTACATCTAACAGGCAAGCCTGATTCATTGTATTCCCTCCCCTTATTTCAGAAAACTGTCTTGTGTCTACTTGTGTACAGAAAAACTAGGGGCTGCCTAAGAAAGAAAAAATCTTTCAACTCCAAAACTTCAACTGCCAAATCACTGCTTTTTGAAATAACTAAAGCTTATCAGAAATAAGTCTGTGACTCCTGAGGTTAGCTAAGCTCTGAGAAGTGTCATTTCAAGCCTCTTCTGCCACAGGGAATACTGCTGTTAAAACTTCCCGGAATCTCCCTGAAGAAGGGTTCCTGTCTCACTGACAGGAACTGTTAAAGGCACAGGTTGCTTTTCCCATACAGCGTCAGAGGCCACATGACCAAGTACAGCTGAAACCCAAGCAGCAAAAAGAAAAGGTGGAAGTCTGAATTTCCGTTCAGGGATATGGAAACGCACTTTATTTAAACGAAGCAAAAGGTGTTGGGCAGTCCAAACATCTTACAGCTAAGTGAATCAGCTGCCCTCACTCTGCCATGTGCATCAGTTTTGCAGGTAGGACCTGAAAGAGTATGGGAAGAGGAGGGCAGCAGAGATACAGACCCAAACGTGACAAAGATCAGGAATCCTCTAAGAGGTGCATTACAGTTGTTTTAAACCTGTGAAGCAGCAAGACCATATAAAACCAATAACTAAAAACCTGTTTTCCTTCTATCTCAGTTCACAAACAGGAAACAAATAACAAGCACTACAAGCCCCTGATGGACCACTTCTAAATTTTTTTTTTTTTTTTTAATCCAGAAACAATCACAAACATGTAAACACAACACACAGAGAATTCATTGCTCTTCATATTGGTTGTCTTCTTATTTGAAAATAAAATCCTTCTCTCTAAACAAAGCATCACTCCTACAACAATCTATGGTTTGTAAAAAGCAAGCAGTGACTCCTGGAAGTGTGCGGGTCCTGGGCAGAAGATACTTTATTTAATGCGGGACTGCCCAGGGGCGTTTCGCAGCCCTCGCAGCAGCACAGCCGCCTGCCTTGCAGACGGGGAGTGAAGGGAGCATCACTTTCGGCGGCGCAGGGCCCCCTGGAGCACGGGCTCAGAACTGGGACAGCCGCACAGCGCTGCCCCGGGGATTCCTCCTCCCTGCTGCCAGCCCCTAACTCCTGCACCGGTTCACATCGACATCGTCTCCTGAAGTATTCAGCTGGATTTCAGAAACTTCCTTGCTCACCCACACCACTCGCCGCACTGAGCCTGCATTTTAAGATGTTTTTTTGGTCTTGTTTTGGTCCTCGCAAACAGATGTGACATGAACTATGTCATCTTCTCAACTAAATCTTACTGGCTTAGTGTTTAAAAGCTAGAATTTTTTCATTTTTGTAAACACCACCACCTTCCGATTTTCAAAGCTGTTTTAAAAGACCTGGAGGATGCTTCATATCACTTTTAACATGCATCTGGTGTTATCTGCAGGTGCCCAGTCCCTCAGCGACTTCATCTGTTCTCATCTCACTTGGCAAAAGAGGTTCTGCATCGATGTGAATTGGCTACTACTGGTTTATGAGCTAGTCTCTGAAGCTAGCAAGGAACAGGTGGTCTGCAATGCATTTACCCTAAATTGTGGACATTCCACTCTCAAATATTGTAGCTTGCACTCCCAAGTGTCCTACAGTGGCTTAAATTACTGTATAAATGGCAGATTTCAGGGATCTTTTTCTGCTTGGGAGTTTTGAACCTCCAGAGTATGTTTTCAAATGTTTCTTTGCAACAGCAATAGCTGAATTTTACCACTGATGCAACTTCTCATTTTATTTAAATGAAAGTTGTCTTTCCCATATAATCACTGTATTCAGCAACTAGGGATTAGTAAAAATACCAAATATCATGAGAAATGTAATAAACCAAAAAGAGACAACCATATTCACCACTTGTTCTACACTCCCACTATTGCTCTTGCCAGTGGATCTGCGCCAACAGTTTAGATAATGGAAAACATTTGCAAAGAGGTCTTCATGCGTGAAAACCACTTAACTTTTCATATAATGGAATTCAGCAATATTTTCCTGACAGTGTGGGGCAGTGCTCCTCCAGTGAGGTTTGCTCTGAGTGCTTGCAAAACCTTACGTGACTGACAGAAGAACTGCTGGCTTAGGCAACTCCTGCAGTAGCCAAGTTAGTCCACTGTATTTTTGTACAACAGATAGGAACAACTCTTCCAAAGGGGACTTTTTTCCCCTTAGGGATGTAATTTCCAGTCCCCAAAGAATAAGCAGAAGTATCAGCCATTTCAAAAAGAAAACATGGGTTTTTTGCCTGCACTGCTTGCAGAATATCTTTTTAGAATTATCTTACCAGATGAACTCTGACATGCAAAGAACAGTAAATAATGATGCATACCAGGAGAAAGGAAAAAGCTGTAGTTTTTTTATACAAGACTCAGAGACACACCAGTCAAAATGTAAATTACTCTATGGAATAATTACTGGCTTAAGAGTGGACAAATACCTTCCCTGTATTTACATATCTTATACTTGAATCAAAGTGCAGCCTGAGCTGTAAACTTCCTGTGTTTGGAGGCCTAATAAGAAAGCAGAGTAGATGAACCGTAGGGACCAGGAAATGCTTTGATCCACAATTCAAGAGAAACCTAAAGCAAACGTGCACTGCAGAGACTGCTAAGGCATGTAAAGATTTTGTTGTTTCTCATTTGCTAACCATGTTAACTGTTATCAGGTGTCTAATATGATTAAGGTGAGTGACAAAGGGGTGAGAATTCAGGTCAGATTAGGAAAAAGAAGAGGTTATAGACGACTTAGGTAAATTGCACTTTTTCAAACAGTCTTGTTCAGGTTGAAATTTACTCTAAGGAAGCCAGAGAATTACCTGAAGCAATCTTGATGTTATTAACACTGCAGTGGACCCTCCTGAGAGAAGGCTGACATTGAACAGACTGTGAAAAGGCAAACACGCTGCCTCATTTTGGTGCCTTCACTTTAGACAGAACTTTATTATCTGTCTTTCTGTCATAAACTTTAAAATGTCACTGGTAATTCCTTTGAAAGCTCTCAAATTTAAATTCTCTTTGGGTTTGACAGCCTGAAAAAGATTATATGTCTTGCAGACCAGAGAAATTTTGGGTTTCTCGAAGCAGTAATTGCAATGATGCTCACAAGAATGGTAATAGAGAATAAATGTAACATCTTAGCTTCTACATGCATGTCCAAATGTACATATATACTGAATTTAAAAACGTGGTGTATTGCCCAGCAAACAGAGATCTAAACTACAAAACTCTTGAAACATTGAAGAATGCAACGGAGTGTATAATTCTCATCTGAGTTCTTGACACTTATTTGTCCTTTATGTCATGTGGTCTATAACTGAATAAATGAAGAAAGCCTTTTTGATAGCTGCCTCTAAGGTACTAACCTGCTCTCAAATCATTTGGCATTGATGCTAACTAATAAAAATATTCAGAGTATTAATCAATACACATCACCCCTTTCCCTTTAGAATGCTCAGATGACAGGAATCCTCCAAAATTATAAATAAAAGAAACGCCTATTCCTGAAGTTAATGCATGAAAAAATAAGTATACAGACTAAATCTTGGAATAAAATAAATGTTTCCCATTGAAAATGAGAATTTTATTATTTTCTTCTGAAAAAAGCTTTGATAATGAAAGCACTGTACTAGATAGGGATATGTATTGATACACAGGATATAGAAGATTTTGGTGATGTAATCAACAAAGAATCATGATCAGGTTTATTATTCTTGTTCTTCTCTACATTTGCCAGTCAAAACTAGAAAGCTACTCTTTATTGAATATCAGCTTTGTGAAAAGTCAAAAGAATGCATGTTGTTAGTAATGGCAATATGGAAAGACCCCTATCTCTTGGGGTGGTTACAAATAGAATTAAACATCATTCTTCAGCCACTCTAATGGTGGTTCAATACACATGAAAAAAATATTCCTTCAACCAGCCAACCAACCAAATAAGAAATAAAAGGCCCATAATGGTGAACAAAACCTGTGGTCCTATAGCTGGATGTCCTGAAATGGTTCCAAGTGTAGTGCAGACATACAAATACATGGTTTATGTTACTTTGTTTTGCTGGATAATAAACCAATGTCTTGTTCTGACAAGATGCTGGAAAGTGCTGTGGTGCCAGTCCAACAGGACAATTATTCATGTATTTAAGAATAAAAATGTGGGTCATCTCAATTCAACTATTGATCTGATTACAATGAAGCACATTCTTAAATGCCATATCCTGCAAGATTGGGCTCTAGTGATGTTAGATGAGGAAATCAGAGTCACTGGAGTAGATGGTGTAACCTGCTGAGCCAATCAGCTGGTGGGTTTATCATGACAGATTTATCAGAGCTTGCAACAGGCAACTTCAGCACTGAGCCTTGGGCAGGGCTGGTGCAGCCAAATCACCACCACTAAATTTATGTAAAGTTGATGTATTTTTCCACACAAAAGCTTCATTATCTAATTTAACAAATGACAAATGTAGATTTCTCAGGGAGAAGGTAAGGATCTTCCCTGATCTAAGAGATACCCAGTAACACTCAGTGTGATGGCACAACAGCCACACCCCTGCATTGTTCTGTGTTTCTCCCCTAATCTATACAACACCTTCCTTTGGTCTGTTAGTGAAAACATATTTTATGTTAATAACTTGTACCTAAAAAAATTAGTAAAACTATACTGCCATTTTCGGCTTTTTTTCTGCTGACTATTTCTCCTGCTCTCTGACTATACAATAGAGGTGACTAATGCCGGATAATAATCTGCAAAGCATGCAAGGTCAGGAGTAATTTGTGAAATTTTGGGGATTCTGCAAATATTTTTAACTCTGATTCTGTGAATACCAGGTAATCTTACAAACACACACAAACAAGATAACTGTACAAAGAAAAAAAATAAAGTAAATACAGAGAGGTTATTTTTTTCTCACAAATGTTGTCATGTTTCTTCTGTAACAGCATACACATAAGCCTAAATTAATGATAACAATCCAGTACATTTTCCTAAAAAACCCAGCTTGTGCACTGGTAAACATTCAAGTAAGAGTTTTCTTCCTTTTTCATAAGTAATGCAGAAAGACATATCTGAGCACAAACAGCCCACCCCAATCTCACCCCCAGGACAGAGCTTTCTCTCTGGCCTTTGTGCTCCTCTGCCACCACAAGACTGGCAGCAGCACTTCCAGTCAGTCAAAAACAAGAAATGGGTCTTTAACTTTGATCAAAAATGAATTCAAGGACAAGATCTGGATTTTCAGAAATGGAAGAGCTATCTATCAATCTACTTCCTTGACCACCCATTGCTCAAATGGTTTGAGACACTAGTAATCTATTAATTCTATCAATCAACATTTTTGATACTTCAGTGTTAGGTGAAGCCAAATAAGCCACCAAAAAAACTCAAGTAAAAAAATCTGGTGGATTCTAAGGCAAAGACAGTCCCATGGTATTCTGCAGTAATTTCTGGCATACACAAAAATCTGATGTCATTTAAGGGATGCTGGCAAGTTCTCAAAACAAAACAAAATTTTGGACGCTCTAAAGAACACATCACCTCCTGGCCAATGCATCATTACTTCAGTTATGAGAAGCTCGTGTAACATAAATTTTCTTAACACCATCATAATATTTATGATCAATAGGCTTTGAAAAAAGAAAGTGGTAGCTGAGTAGTAGGATTTTGCTCCCACTTTTCCGACAGCTCTAAAAGAAAGGAAGAAAATCTCCCAGTGACTATTGTTCCAGCTTTCCAAAATCCTTTTAGCTTTCATTATTTCTCTTATAATGAATCAACAGAAATCCTTTTTTCCACTTATGTCAGCTATTTGGCTCCCAATCCTTCACATGGTTTTAGTCACTTGATGTAACTCATACCTCCTGCAGGGAGTCAATCTTTGATTCACAGCCTCATTTCCTTAAAAATTAGGCTTATTGCCTCCCACAGTCTTGTCCTGTCCCAAGCAGGCCATCCAAAAGCAATCAACAAAGTGGTTGTCCCATCTGTGCTAACCACTTTTTGAACTCAACATATATCTGGATAATTCAATTATAATTTCTGTCACTGTTGTCCCAGATGCCAAGAAGAGACTTCATTTCACATGAAAATGCCAAAACAATGGACTAAAATAGCAACGTGGTGTAACTTTACTCTGTCTTTTTTTAAGGGAGGTGAAACAGTCAAGGGCAGGTTCAGAGTGAACAACTTGCTACAGCAGAATTCTCTGTGCTTTGCTCTGTCCCCTCTGGCACAAGCTGGTCCTTAAGTACATTCTAATTGGATAATGATTATAGTAGGCCTTATATATTTTTCAAATTTTGAGATACTGAGGTATTGCATTTTAATTTGCTAAAATAAGGATTCCTTTCATTAAAAAAGTTAGGTCAATCACACATAATGTTTAAAATGAGAAAGGGCTATGAAAATCCTATTTTCTACAAGATTTTAAAATACATTTTGATGGTTATTAAGAATTTAACTATAGTTATTAAATATTGTGCTCTCCTTGTTCCTCAAGAGAGGTAAAAATGCTCATCATGTGAGTAATTTTTTGTTTTGTACCCAAATAAGCTCAATCCCGACTAAGAATTGTATTATATAAATTAAAAATATGTTGGCCCTACAGAGTTGTAGTCTCTTGCACAGTAAGAGCAAATCTAAAGTACATTTTAGACCCTGATATGATGTTATCAAGGCAGCAGCATGACTAGAGCTGTCAGGCCATGTTTTCAGGTGGAGGATGAAGCAGTGATGACCATTTAACTGGCTGAAAATCTCTGCTTACATGGGTGAGGCTGAAGGAAACAGTCCCTGATGCTCTGCAGCACATATTTCCTTGTTACCTGTGTAGTCCACTCTTTAAGCACATTATTCCTATCTTATTCTCTAACTAACAGCATGAGGTATTTTTAAAGAACAAAACATGTATTTTATATATCTCTGTTACTTGAAGGGAGAAGTTAATTGCTTGTAATTCCATCGTATTTTATTTGAAAATGTATTTCCCAGCTGACTCATTTCTAGCGAATCAGTGATACTGATGTAATGCTCTTTAATGTAGATCTGTTTTCAATTCAGGACAGACACAGACTATTTTTCTTTTCAGCCATAGGGATAATCAAATTACTCTTAGCATGGTGCATAAAACAGTGGAATTGATTCCCATGCAGGGCTTACTTAAGATTCTGTCAAACTGTCAGTAAGCATGTGGAAAAATTAAGGCTTATATAACTAACCAATCTTAAAGAAAAAAAATGGGGTTTGCAATGCATCCTCTTAAAAAATAAACAAATGTTAAGCACTGCCATTAGGTGCCAGACGCACTGTACATTTTAAACATGTTCTAACCAGATCCTGTGATTCTGGTGTAGTGTAGTTGAAAGGCAAGACATTCCAGAAGCAACCTTGGTCTTGCAACCCAGGTCCTATTTTCAAAATGGATTTAAACACTTCCAGTTTTTAAAATCAGGAATGGAGCTTCAAAGGCTCTGGAATACTGTTCAGTGGAATAACCACTCTTAGGTTTCTCTCTAGCTTGAATAAAAAGTAAAAGTCCCAAATGGGATTCCAAAATTCCCATTTATGAAAGATGATATATTTAAAAATGTTCTTGCAGTAATAGATATAGAAATACTGTCATATTTCCACAGGAACACCCTTGTGTGCTTTCTGCCTTCCTCCCCTATCAAACGAGTCACCCTCATGGTACAATATGTGCAAGAAGAAAAGGTTTTGTGAAAAATGATCAGAATTTCTGAAATGTTGCATAATATTTTCTGATTTTTCAAAAATAAAATAGACAAATCATTAAGAACTTGTATCCACTGAAAAAAGTCACACAAAAAGGAGTATAAAATTAAAAACGGGTCTATTTCTCTTCCTCTAATATGTAAAAGCCCTGCATTTTAAAACCAGTCATTTGACTTTCCATATTAAAAACTAAACAACGAATATATTTACTATAGAAAGATTACATGATCAACTGAATAAAACTACCTATTTTCTTTAAAATTACAAGCAACGTGCCACCCAGTTATTTTTCTACAAGAAAAACCAAAACCCAAACTCACTCCAAACCCCCCAAATTCCCCAAGTTGAAAAGGAATGATGATCTCTCTACTGAAGGCTGCGATGTTGGAGCGCCCTTGCCCCGGAGCACAGGCTGCAGTCCCCGAGGCTGAGCCAGGTCTCCCGGGTGGAGCCCTGCTCTGGCCAGCACAGCCTTGCTCCCCAGGGCAGGCAGGAGCAGGCTCCAAACCATCTTGGAGCCAAACCCACATGCTCGCCTTTCAGAGGCTCGGGAGGGATGCAGAGCTTCCAGAGAGGAGCTTGCTCTTGTATCCCACTCACTGCTGCAAATGATGAAGTTTGTTTTCCTCTTGAGATAATCTCCTCTGCAACAAAGCTGGCCTTAAATT
The DNA here is from genome assembly GCA_013397915.1 of Daphoenositta chrysoptera. Taxonomy (NCBI): domain Eukaryota; kingdom Metazoa; phylum Chordata; class Aves; order Passeriformes; genus Daphoenositta; species Daphoenositta chrysoptera. The sequence goes on along the minus strand of VZRO01008377.1, from coordinate 644,526 downwards.
AGCAAAACCCTTCATTACCAAAACCAGGATTTCTCTGGATAAAAGAAGTATAAATGAAAAAATCTTCCGATATTAATATTTGCTTGTGCAAACCTACACCAGCAGTTTTTCCGTAGGGCTGGATCATGGCCTTGAGGAACCTTGTCCCCTAACAGTCATGGCCTACATCAAAAGAAACATGGACTTTGTGAAGTGCAAATTTTAATGGGGTCCAGCCACAAAACCCTCAGTGTTTATGCACTGAAACAAAAGAGAGCCGTGCCTGGACTAAGTCTGGAAGGGGAAGCAGTTCCAATAACCTCATTGCTACACTGCAGATTATGTTATCCTATCATTCACCTATCTGAAAACACCAACTAGCTCCAGGTCTTGATGCCTCAGCATCCAATTTTCTGCTTTGAAGGGCTTTTGCCTGCACTGGAATTTGCAGCTGGGAGGACTGGACCATGAATTAAGTCCATATGGCAAACTCTGGAGTAAGGCAAAGGCAGGAACATCTGCTGCCATCATGAACAGCTTGTTGGCTGTGCTCAGCTACAGAGGAGTGCCAAGCAGCTGATACGTTTTCCCATCTCTCTGGTTTGGCTGGGAGACTCCATGTCAATTAATCTAAACCATCCAATGCACTGAGCACAGCCTATTTGCTCTGGGAAGGACTGATCACAAAGGCATTATTTAGATTGATTTCTCCAGAAAGTGAAGATTTAAGGATCTGTCTTTGCATTCTGAGAACCACATTCCTCAAATCACAGCTTTTTTGTCTCGGTCTTTTAACTTTAGATTTACTGACCATTTTACTGCTGTTTGATTCTTTTAAAATGCAATTTGGAGGGCTTTTTTTCCTGTAAATTGTAGTCATTCTAACATTAAGACATAAATCCTACTTTCATTTGTGAAAATGGATATTTTTTTATTCTCTGTTGATTTGTAGTTTATTTATCCTAAGTGTTTGCTTTTTTAAGGCAAAAATAGGAACCACTTGGTTAACTCATAACTTAAATATCCAGAAACTAATGCATTCCTCAAACCATCTTCAAATGGTTTTTACTAAAAGTGTAAAGATACTAGATTTATAATACACATTATGTATAGCTCAGGTGACAGATTTCTACATTGCTTAGGAGGATTCTTTTCCTTAATGACTTACTGCATGGTCCTCTGGTAAAAGTGGAACTGTTGTGTCTCAGTTTCCCTATCCTCTCTACAGTGATCATAATGTTTATCCCCTACTTTGCTGAAGCATTTGGAGGAATGCTTGATTATCATACCCTTGTGCTGTGCTTTAGGTAACATACATGGAAAGGACACCTAGCCTGTTTTACCCACCTGTATACAACCCAAATTTTCTGGATTATGAAACTAGGTCTAGAATGAACATAGCTTACTGGTGAAGCAACCTTCTTTCCTTGACAGCCTTAATTCCATAGACTAATGGAACTAATGTCCCTCTCTGTCCTCTCATCTCCAATGCTTTTTAAAGGAAAGTACATGGAAATCTCAGAGTGGTTTTGTTGTGTGGGTTTTTTTTAAACAAACAAACAGCCTAACCAAAACAAACCCAACATCTCCTCCAATATCACCCATCAGTATACTGGGAGACCAAAGGTGGCACGGAGAGACCCTGACCTGCCCAACCATCAGCCTTGCAGAAAAGCACCGTGGGCTCCTGTTGAACAAGTGGAATGTGGGCCAGCAATGCACCCTGGCAGTGGTGGGGATTAGCTTTGTATCAGCTTGATTGAGCAAGATAATAACCAGCAGGTCTAGGGAGAAGTTTTTTGTCTTTTCTCTAGAACCTGAAATCACACCCAAACCACTGTGGCCAGTTTGGCCACACATCACAAGAGGAAAATGGAGCAGAGGCTGGGCCCAAGCCAAACGCTGCCACATCTGCTGACCCTGGACAACAGATGGCAGAAGGGCAACCTAACCAGTCTTCACCTACAGGAAAGCAGGAATGTAGAGAAGACAGAGCCAAACTTTACTCAGCAATGAATGACAATGGGACAAGAGCCAGCAGTCACAAATTTCAACAAGAGGAACTCTGATTAGACAGAAAGACAAAATTCTTCACAGCAAGAGTAGCTCAGCACTGAAAGGGGAGCCCAGAGAATTAGCAGACCTAGCACCCTTGAAAATAGTCAAAAGTGGACAAGGCTTGATCCATCCTTGAAATCAGCCCTGCTTCAAGTATGCAGTTGGAACTAAATGGTTTCCATAAACCCCTTTCAACTTAAATTATTATGTGATTATATAATATATGACTAATAAGAGGCATCATTAATGTTCCCATTATTTGTTCTCTCTTCTCTTTCTCCCACCCCCTCCTTTCCCTAAGGGGGACATTGGCTCGCCAAGATGCACATAATTGTGTAAGAATATTCTCAGAAGCACACACTGTCCATGTAAGGTGTCAAGTATGAAACACTGGTGTTGGCAAAGAGCCAGGTGCCAAAATATAAACTTCTAGAGCTCAGCTGGATTTTTGACTTGTCAGATCTGTTTCATAATTGCTGTTTATCCACATTCTTTTTTGCTGACATGTATTTGCTGTCTTGCGGTCCCCACTGATTTAGCGGGTTATTCTGTGTCTGTAAGGAATTGTATAATTAAATACTGTGATTTAATCCCTTGAAACACATTAATGTTATTTGCCAGTAAAGTTAAGCATGGGAAAGATGACATTTTCAGGGTCTGTATTTATGCATTAGCTTTACATGTTTAAATGAATATAAGTGTCTTTTTGGGTCTGTCCCCAGAGGCAAGTATATTTAAAATGAACATCATTCAGGAATAGCTTAGTAGAAAAATTTACATTCCAAAATCAGAATGCCTAAGTTTTGGAAATTCCTGAAATGCACTCTACAAAGTATGAAAACTTGGTATTAAGATGATACTCTTATTTTGAATAAGCATGTCTACCTACCGAAATTTAACTGGGAATATTTCTCGGAAATAATTATTCCTTCACTATTGCTGAGACAATTATTATCCAGACATGTAATACTACTCTAGAGACTATACACTCAAACCAGTTAAAAAAAAAAAAGCCAAAGTTCAAGTACAAATAAGTTAAACACATTGCTATACGTTAGCACAATGTCTAATGTTAAAGGTTAGGTAATAGACTGCTTCAGTTCCTCCCAGGGCAGATGGAGGATGCCTCCTCCAGAGGACTTCCAAGACTTTTCAGCCATTTGCAGCTCCCTCATTTCAGCCCAGAAGACAAATTACTTTCTTTTTGGCATCTTACAATTACCAGATAAATGCCATTGCACTATTAACAAAGCACAAGCAAACTCAGAAAAAAAGGTGAAATTTAGACTGTTAATAGTTATGTTACTTTGAAGAAACCTCAGTCTGATATTTTGTATTCAAGTTCCAACTCAGAGGTAGGAGAACTTTTATGGCTAAGTTATTAACTCCTGAAAACAGAGCTCTGTAACAGAAATGCTGACAGACGCTTCAGTACAGCAGCGCTATCGGGCACTGCTACAGTCATCAGTTTTAATGAGAGCTGTTAATATCACCTCGATCAAAATGGTTGCCCTGGGCTGACACCTCGGGCTGTGCACAGGTGCTCTCAGCCAAAAATGTAATGAAGGTTATTACATTATCAATGAGGCACAGATGTACATCCTGCCTGAACTCGAGGTGGTGTTACTGCCAAGCAGCATCTCTTTGGGCAGGTCCCAGGTCTGTTTATACCAATTTGCTGTTCCAGCTCAGTGAACCCAAGCACAGCCTTCTGCTTCTCTGTGGCACCGCTAGGGAGAGAAAGAGCAACTTTTATGAATGCAAGAGTGATCTACCCCTGACGTGCAGGTGGGTCACAAAAATTAAAACCAAACAATAATATAGGCTTTGAACGTGGAATTAATGCATTCGGGTCTGGGCTGCTCCAGTATTTCAGAACAGTTCCTCCTTTTCACCAAGCACAGTAACAATATTGGCTTGAGGGAAAACTCGCACATCTTTGTTCCCTCTTCTTTTTGTCACCTGAAATCTGATGTACTATTTATTTGATTTGCATGTTTTCCAAACCATGCTTTACGCTTTGCTCATCAGTGCTCATGCTCACTTACCTCACTATACAGATCGTGCAAGCAAGCCATGTTTCTGGTTTTTTTAAAGCATCTCTTAAATTTATAGTAAATATTCCCAAAATTGTAAGGCACCTCCTGAGTAATGGGATCTATAGTGGCAGACGTAGATACTATGATGGTTTACACTTCTACTGAGATAACACCTGGACATTTAGAAGCCAGCTTGAGATAAGCCAACCCCTCTGCTGAAGCCATCCTTTTTCCTTTGCCCTCCTAGGACCCCAGCCTGAAGGACGCAGTACTGTAAGAGGGATGATGTAAATGAGAAATGACATCTCATCAGGACAAAGAGCACGTTTGCTTTAGCAGAGGATGATGACTGCTCACAGATCTCAGCTGGCACAGTGGTGTTACTGTGCTCCCCAGAACCGTATGTTATACCTGGAAGCACTTAAACACAGGTAAAGGAGCCAAGTGAGCATCCCAAATTCTATTTACACGAAGACTGAGGGTGTCTTTGGGTTTGTGTGTGTATGTATGTGTATGTATATATACATATGTGAACATGTGTACATGCACACAGGAAAGAGACAGAGCTAGACAAAGCAGCCTTGCTCAGCCATCCTAAATAGAATTCCTGATGAATTGTGCCTGGAGAATGATGAATGTGCTGCCTCCCCCATTGCTTTCCTCTTCATCTTTGTCCATTTCAGTCTTTACCAACAAATGCAATTACAGTGCTGAAGTTGAACTATTTGTGGTTCCACAACTGTCCCTCTGTAACTCAAGGACAGACAAAGACGAACCCTCTCCACCAGACTGCATCTGGGACCTCTAGCACTGATCCAACATAAATCACAGACTGAACGGGCTCCATGCCAAAATCCCTGGCACAGCATTGTGCAGGTGAATCCAGTGATTCTCTGGCATTAACATCTGTGCACTAGAACCATGCTGGAAGCTGAGCCACTACAACCAGAGAACCACACAAAGCATGAATGGTGGAGGCAACCAAAGCAGAGCACAGGCTGCAGTGTGACAGCAAAAACCAGAGATAGGTACAGTAGATTTAGAGGTACTGGATCATTCAGCTCTGGTCCTGGACACTGCAAGTACATATTAAGATCTGATATTCCACCAAAACAATGTTTGGAAGTGATCTGACAAATCAACCTGAAAATGCAACAAGACAAGAAATCAATGAGTTTCATGGTTTGAGCTTTGAAACAGAATATCTTTAAGTGATTATTTTCCTTAAAAAAATATAAGCCTTTTTTTTGTAAAGGATTGGATGACTGTGGTAAGCAAAGCTATATATAGGTGAGCAACACTAAAACTGGAAGGATACAAGACAGGAGCTACTGCTTCAGCCAAGCAGAAGCCACAGAGAGCTGGTTTTGAGTCAGGAGATAAGGGCTGTTTCATTTCTAACAAGAGTAAAGCTGCGCTGCCTCATGCCTCCTTAGTCGAATGCCTGAGTGGAAAAATGTTGTATGAATGGAGATGCTCTTCTGCATTTCTCAGCAGCAAGTATAGGGTAATCCAGTTCCTTTTTTTTTTCTGGCTACCCAATCACGTTCCTGTATTCTAGTTACTGTCCAAGTGGAAAGAAATCAATCTTCTAAGCATGCACAGACCTCCCATCTGCCAGCAGGCAGTCTATGTACACAGGACTACATGCTGTATGCCTGATCTCTATGGGCATGCACACACAAATCCTGGTCTGAGCCTGAAAACAGTTCCCCACAAGATTTTAATGTTCTTGACCCATTTATACATTTCATGCAAGACTTCATAGCAGACAGATCGCAAAACCCACTGCAAGTGACCCAATTATGTCCTAGAGGAAACTTATGTTGGGAGTAATTGCTACAAAGGAAATAAATGTTCAGCTGTCATGGTCTGAGTAACTTTCAACCTGGAGCTGAAGGGGTAAGGGCAGACCTTTGTTGCTGGTGCTTCTCCATGGCTGCCACTTTTATTTGCTCTCTGCTCTTCTGACTGCCACAAATCCTGAACAGTATTCCAGAAGGGGTGGAACAGCACCGTCTAGTTCATGAGGAAATTCATCAGAACATTCTAAAGCTCCTTCTCCCTAATCATTACATACATATGACACAAACAACCCCAAACTTCACCTATAGAAAATGCAGACCAGTACTTCAAAACAGCAGTAGTGGCAGCAGTTAAAGCTTCCTCCCCACCCCAATATAATAGATTGCTTAGCAGGAAATTACACTGTGATTTCCTCAAATGAAATATAATACCCTGATTAGCAAGCAATGCTTTGTTTAACAATGGGGAGTTTCCAGCTCAGTTTTCTTCAGTAATAACAATAATGAATAATGTAAGTTGATGATAACATATAGTAATGTTAGCAAAACTCCTAATCATAGATTTGTCCAGGTAGACAAGTCACAGCCCCTCCCTCATCCATGAAATGGGTCACTTTATCATGGAAGGAGATAGAATTGGCCAAGCAGGAGCTGCCGTTCACACATGCAATCTGGCTGAGCCTGACCCCCTGGTTGTCCTGTGTGTGCCACATGATGGCACTCAGGATGATCTGCTCCATGACCTTCCTTGGCACTGACAGGCTTGTAGTTGTCCAGATTCTTCTTCTGACCTTTCTTGTAGACAGCATCACATTTGCTGACCTCCAGTTAACCAGGACCTCCCCAGATAGCCAGGACTGCTGATAAATGACTGAAGTGGCCTTGATGCTGTGCAAGGAAGTATTTGCTTAGGGGAGGGGCAGGAGGTGACTGACTTTCCTAAAACTTTTACTTTTTTTATTTCCTTCCACCTCTCATGTGCATGTCCTTCCTCTAATAGTTTAGAAATAAAGGATGCAATCTGTATTCCAGACATTTCGTATGAATAATTTTCTCTTATCGCAGACCAGCCACTACTGTCCTTGAGTAACTACAGGAATTGCTCCAGCTCCCAGCTGGAGGAAGCATTAGGTTTATAAATACATTTTAACATCTGAAACTCAACCACACTACAGACTCTCTTTTACACCAAGAAAAAGAGGCAGTACATTCATCTGTATGTTGGTTAAAAGGGAACACTCTCCTCAAGAATTTCGATTTGTTCTGTCACACAGTAGACTGGTTACTGTGAGTATCCCACTGGCACAGGAATCTCTTAGCCATACTAACTTCTCTGCTTCTAAAATCACATGCCTTTGCTGGGATCCCAGGTGTGTCCCTGCAGAACTGTACTGGGCCCTACAGAAGGAATGGAAGGAAAGTGTGGCTGCCCTCACAGCTTCCTCAGGAGCAGGAGCTGCTCTTACCTCCCCAGAAGGAATAGCAGGGTTGGCATCAGCAGTGCCATCCCACTTGGGGAGCAGGGGACAGCAAAGGAAGAAGGGGAGAAATGCATAAATCACTGTTTAGTTTTGTGAATGCCATGATAATATTGGCAACTCATCGTTTCCACACTGTCAGCTGAGTCAGGATGCTGCCACTTTATTGATGCACGTCTGGCAAACAGCTGTCAGACTCTTCCACTTGGGCAGTCCACAATGGTTCATTGGAAGGTGATTTCTCATGGATACCCTAGACCTGACAGCCAGCAGAAAACAAACCTTGCTGTCAATCCTGAAAGAAAGAATCATGACTTTCAGCTGTATAGACTAAAACTGGTAATTTCTGTGTTACTGTACAATTTTTTGGAATAAACAGCTCTATGTAGCTATATCAATAGTGGCTAAGAAACAGCTTTTTTCTGAACTGTGGTCCTGATGCCAGGAAGGCATCAAGAATGATACTAGCCATCATATTTAGATGAATAAAGAACTCCTGTTATTACTTAAGCACAAGCAGGAAATACACAGAAGATAGAAGCAGGTCAGGCCACCTGGAATGAATATAGAAAGGTTGTCATTGTAAGTAGAAATGAAACAAGGAAGGCCAAAACCCATCTGGAATGCACAAACGAATGCAGTACTGACTTGTAACTAATCACAGAACCAGAGAATGGGCAAGGTTGAAGAGACAATAGTGGGGCCATCTGGTCTAATGTCCCTGCTCAAGCACTTCGCACATACAGCCTGCCTAGTCAAAGTAATAACATTTTACCTTTTCTTACCAACTTCCAGGATCTTTCAATTACATTTTCCCTTTTCTCCTACCCCACTGGTATCTGGAAAACCTATAAAATCCCCAAACTACCAACCATTTCAACAGAACTATGAAATGTGAGGCCTTTTACAAATCTTTGTAAGGTTGTTTTAAATTAGCTGGCAACTGTTTCAATTGCTAGGAGCTTATGCTGTTAATTCCGTGAAAAAAATCATTGTTTAAGTATCAATAAGCTATCCAAGAAAGTCTGTAAATCTCTGTCATTTTTGATGGGCTACGGCCAAAACAAATTTACCTCTCCTCACAAAACTTTACTAGTTCTGTTGACAATACTACTTCTCTTTTTCTTACTCCAGCCCACATTTGGGGGTTGTGTTTGTTTTCTTTCCCCTACATCCAAACCATTTCCAAGTCTTGACACTAATCTCTTCAGCATCCTTAGAGTGCAATCCTTTACTTCATCTCTAACACATATTCCCATTTTCATTACTGCAGCCTCCATTCTTCCTTTCTAACTTCCTGTGTGCACAAAACCATACAAATCAAAGTGCTGCCAACTAAGCATGTGCTTCTTGCCTGAAAATTTAATCATCTTTTTTCTTTTCTCCTCCCACCCTGCCATTTTTTGCTTCACCATTAACTTTCCTTCAAAATCAGAACTCACCAGCATCCTTCAAGCTCAGTATATTTCTGGGTCCTTTTAATTTATCTAGTTTATAAACTTATCTTTAATTTATCTTAACTTCTTGCTTCCCTCCACACCTTCCCCTTTCCTCCTAGACCTCCTGCCTGCCAGGTTTTTGGAGTTTCCCTGTCTTTTGCCCTGTATCACCTCTTCTGTCCCAATTTCCCCAAAAGCTCTGCTTTACTTGAATGTGGCAGATCCATTTCCAACATACTGCTTTAAAAACACACTGGTTTTTAAGCTGCCTTAGCAGTTTTCCAAGCTGTCATCCTCATGTTCTCAGGCAATGCCAGGCATACAGCTGGCACTCAAGCAAACACTTAACAGCAGCGACCCGGGCACAACACTGAAAACTGATTAAATAATATGCTAGGGGTTGCAGCAAACACAGCTATTCTCAAAATGCTGTCAAACGTGTGAAGCAAGCAAGTTGTAAGAAATATATAGAAGGAAAAGTACTTCATATGCATTTAGTTATAGAAGTTTGGCTTCTATCTTTAAGAACAATTGCTGTTTATGTTCCCAAAGAATATCAATGTCATCTCTACCTCCTCTAGCAAAATTACAGAGTATACCACGGCAATTAATTTCCCTTCAATGTCTTAACCACCCTTCTTTAGGTACCTGCTATTCTTTACACTCTGGCAAATTTTCTGTTAAAGCCACTGCCTCTAGGAAGCTACTCTGGGTTTACAGCATTGCAAGTGTTAACACAAGCTGACCCACACTCTCACAAGAATGGGACCATATGTCTATGACTCAGAGTATCTACCCAACATTTTACTTACAATTAACGTTAATCTGCTGCAAGTCCAACTCAGAAGTTGCCTACTTACAACAATACAAGCACGAACATATCCATGTGTGTAGATGTTCAGGCTTCAGCCTCTCTGCCAGACTCTTGTCAGGCTGCTACTTATGTCTGTGAGTAATCAATCATTAGGAGTCAGCCCTATATTTGTCTCTACCTTCCAATATTTTTCTCTACCTTTCAATGGCATTAGAGTAAAACTTCAGCCATTGTAGGACAGAAAGATACATAATTTTTTTTCCACATATTTCTTATTTCTAAGATATTTAGGGTCTCAAAGGTCAAAAATTTGACATTTGTTAAATTATCTGTCAGTCTCCTAACTAATAGGGGATACTTCCAAAAACCCACCGAAGTGCAACCTGTAGATGAACAAACTTAAAGTACTTAGAGACCTTGAAAATTTGAACCCACATGCCAATATCACATCACTGCAATCCTTTTCTCAATATGGCTTTTCAAATCTTGTTAACCTATATGATTTAATATCAAAGAGCTGTCCACTTTTAAGACCATTTAGAACCTGCAGAAGGTACCATCTTTTATTCAAAAAAACCTAAAATTTTATGGTAGTCTTTCAGCCCCCGACTGTAGCAAGAGATGAGTTAAACACTGTTTGTGTTGTCAAAGAGGAGAAATTGCATCAATCCTCCAAGATTTAATACCTCAGGAGCTTTTGAATATTTCCTCTTTTAAGTGTGAGGCAGCTGTTTCTCCTGGGAAGGTTTCTGGAAGACATCTGAGATGAATGCAGAAGGCTGGAATGTAGGATGGATGAAGGAATGGCAGCACAGGACTTCCACTCTCAGGCAATATCCCCAGCTCTCCCTTTAGCTGCTTTCAGAGCCCTGCCAGCTGCTCAGCTTCACCCTTTCTGCAGTCCCACCCACCCCAGCAAATTGCAAAAACAGCTAATCCTGCTGTCAAGGGGCAGAGCTCTCCAGTGAGCACCTTCCTCCAGAGGCTGAGGGGCAAACACAGAGGGTGGAAGAGGCCAGCCTTGGCAAGGGTCCCACTGACACATCCTCACATGGTCAGCACTGCAGCTACCCAGAGTTTCTATCAGGAACTGCACAGATGAACTCAAGATACCCAGTTCAGAAGGTTCAGGCACAGAGTTTATATGCAGGGACATATAAACTGTACATGAAACACAGCTATGCTGGTAAAAAGCCATAGCACACGCTCTCAGGGGCATTAGATTTGGGATTCTTTTAAAACTTATCTAAAATGACTTTGAAAAATAAAAGACACAGCTAGTGAACTGGGATTAAAACACAGTTTTCTATTATAGCAGCATGCCTCATGTTCTGACTGAATACTTCTGGCAAAGAGAACTGTAAAAGGGAAATGTGTGCTTTACGACAGTGGTACAGAGCTGTAGGGTATTTAATTTTGGGGGGAGAAAAAGAAAACCTATGAAAAGATATGACTACTTGTCTGGAAAATACAGTATTTAAAACGACAGGAACAATGGCTTATAAACCTGCGTCCTGAAAGGCAACTTAAACATTTGCTGCCCAGTTCCACAGCAAGGAGCTCGCTGTGCTCTGCAGCAGCTTCTGTGGGAAGGCAGCGGCTCCTCCTCTGATCCACCACTAGAGGGAACGGCATCGAGGGAGAGAAAAAAAAGGAATCTCTCCTAGCTTTTTATGATCTCTTTGCTTGTTTATTTTTAAGCATCACATGGTGATAACAACAGGGGTTATTTATGTGGCATACTCACAGTGTAGGGTGATCCAAAGAACAAATCTGCTCCCTTATCTCCTTTCCACATCACGGAGAAAAAGCTTTCATCAGAGGGACCTGATGTCAACTGCTGCCAGACACATATCCTAGAATTGAATGTTTAGGGCTGGTTTGGGTTGGAGAAACTCTGTCACTATAGCCAGTTTCACTCTTTTCCTCCCTGCAAAGCAAAACCTTCTTCCACATCTGAACTGATGGATTGTGCCAGCAGAGGGTTAGGGGTGAGATCCAAAGAGCCCATTGGAGGCATGAAGATGGGAATGTGTGTACAAAAATGACTTAATAAGAAATTGCCTCATTGTCTCATATAACACATATAAGAAATTCCTTCTGCAGTTTTAATGATGGAGTGGGAAGCTAAACCCCATAGGAGTTCCTCCCTCTATTTACCAGAAAGGCAAGATACGGGCTCCAGTGATGAAGTGTTCCATTAATATTAAAGCTAGAGGAAATAAAGTGACTTAATTGTAAACTAACGACCTCATCCTAATAACCAAATTCTAAACAGAAAAGGCAAGAAAAAAACCCTACTTTCAGCCATGCTGCCAACTCATAAATTAAGCAAATGACATTGGCATATAATTACACTAATTAGTACTGATGCCAAGCAAAGACTATTTATGGATATGCATTCACCCCATTTCTAACCCCAGAGCCTAAATCTGAAGTAGTAGCTCAATCAGCACACTTTGGAAACTCAGTGTTATTGTTTATGCCATTGTGGATCTAATTTAATCAATACCATATTCTCATTAAATGCAAGGTCTGTTAAAAACGTTTTTTTCACAGGCCCTACAAATGAACTCTATTTGATTCATCTCATTACGTTACTGCTCTAGGCTTAACTATGCATCATAGCACAGAAACAATACACAAGTTAAGTATAAGGCTCTATAGATCACCTTAAAATGACACAGTCAGACATGATTATGGTCATAAGTAACTGGAATGATAAAAGCTGGTATCCACAGTGATTTTCAGATGGTTGTTGGCTCTTTCACCACAAAAAAGGACACCTCAGTGCCTGGTGCCCTTCATAGGCCAAAAGGGAAGATAATGGAAATGGGTTCCATTATCCCATTAGTATAGATGCTATACTAGATAGGCTGGATTCTTTTTTGTTTCCTGCTACCACTAGAAAACTGAGGATGCTATTTCTTTCTCTGAATTTACAGCTTTTCATGTTCCAGTCACAAAGAAAAGACTGTAGCACTACAGTGCAGAGGGTTTTAAGTGGTCAACACATGATAGCTCTATAATAATGTCTGGAAGAGATCAGCAAGCTCTGTATCTTGAACTACTAGAAGTAAGCATAGACTAATTTCTTCTCTGACTTCTTCCTAGTTCGCACCAAGATGCACATTATACACAGGAACAGAGTAGCAGCCTTATTTAGCTTTGTGGGCTGCCTCTCTATCTCCTCTGGCTTTTAGAAGTACTGCACATTTGCCATGCCCTCGACTGCTCTCCATCAGTCTGCACGCTGTTCAGTGGCACAGAATCACACACGACACAAAGGCCTCTCTGGTTTACATCTGAAATAACCACGTGAAGAAAATTTTTCATTCATTTTGTTATGGTGTTAAGAGACACTACTAAAACTTGCACTGCCTTGCCAGCATCTATTCACTTAACTACACACTTAGTTGTAAACCTTCAGCAACTCAGTTGACTTCATCAGGATTGCGTTTTCTTTTGGTTTTTGTTTCATTACAGCTTTTTATCTTTTTCTTTTCCTAAAACTGGCCAACTAGGTGTGTGATTGTCATCTTATTGTTTACTGAAAACATATACATGGATATAGAGAGAGCACATGAAGAAAACAGCAGAAAATGTTTCCTGGTCTAAATTATTTTCTTGATATTTCTGCTGACCATTTCCATGTAGTGTTCTTCACTGATTATAATTGCTAGAAAATTGCATGTTTTTGCTTGTCCCTTTGGACAAATGGGCTGAAATTAGTGGTTGCACAGATCGGCAGCTGACTCATTACAACATAAAGCAGCCGACTGTGGGACTTGGGGTTTTTTTGGATCTGTTATTTTAGGATGGAAATTGCTGAGTTGGCAGCCAGTCTGACCATATAAATCAACAACAACTGCATACTTTTAAAATGACATAGCGCATAATCAATTTAATATGTGAGGTTTGAGGAAAAATAGCTTTATTGGGCAAGTACTGATAATAAAAATTCAACCTATGGTACCTCTCAGGCCACTAAGGGCAAAGCCATAGGCCAGTATTTATAACACCAGACAACTGGGTCTTTCTTAATCAGCCAACCTTTCTTTGGATTGCTTCTGAATGAACAATAGCACCTAAAAGATTTATATAAGTGACAGAAAGAGGCCACTGGTGTATAATGGACTTATTGCTCTTATCATCCCTTGAGGAGAAAATAATACCAGAGTGCAAAACCAGCACAGATAGTCCTGCTGTGACTTTTGAAGATCTTTCTTCCACTTAGCAACAGAGAGTCATGAACATTTCCACAGCATCATCCCCTAAGTCTTCTGGTTCCAAGGCTGCTTTTTGATTAATGCTTTAAGAGAAGCAGAAAGCCTGGAGGGATCATATATAATTCCACTCTCCCTGTGGAAGAGTGGCATGAACTGCAACTTCTCTTTCTGAAGTAATCCCAAGAGGAGCATGGAGTCAAGATGTCATATCACACTGTGGAGTAGCAATTGTCAAGTCAAGTCTTGGGACAAGTTCATGCCATTTTATGTGTGGGGAAAAGCTCAATGCTCACATTCATACACGATGCTCTGGGGCAGAACTGACATAAATCTTGGGAGGGTCCCTTCTGGGGGTGGGGTAGGAGATGGTTGGAAGCAATGCACGGAGAGGTAGTGTAGAATCCTGTCAGTTAAGGATACTAAGGCACTATCTGAGGACAGGAATTTTCAGCTGGAAAGGTATAAAAGTAAGGGAAGCAGGCTGGGGCCCTGCAGAGCCACAGCCCTTTTGCTGTGATTAACTGCAATGGCTCACAACCAGTAGGGCTCATGAAACTCTCACTGTCTGTCTTGCTATCAGGTCCTGTACTCAGTAACTGAATAATGGAATTGCTTATCCTCATGTTGCAAATAGAAAAGCAAAAATCTGCTCACGTGTAAATGGAACATATGTTTTCTATTCAGTTATTCCATAGGTCTTCACAAACATGGCTGGGAAACTAAAACCAAATTTTTTCAAGTATTTTTCAAGTATTTTTTTCAAGTATTATTTTTCAAGTATTATTGAAATTGGCAAGGTTGTCTAAGATTTGCCTAAGTAAAGGAGCAGAGAATTAACACGAAGTAATTTTTTTTTTCAGTGAATGTTTTTTTTTTTGAAAACTGATTAATCTAAAAGCACAAGGAAGAAGCCCTGTTCTATTAATCAAGCATTATGGAAAACATAGGGGCAGATATAAGAAAACACAAAACTGGTTTCTCATCTTGAAGAGACCAAGGTGGCATTCAGTGTTACCTCCCTTGGGTTTTGACATCAGGGGCATCAAAACCGAACAGATTAGAAACAACCTATTTCTTGAATTCAAATACTGGACTATAGAAACAAGGCAAAAATCCCGCAGTCATCAATGTATTTCTTTGAAATGCTCCAGAGATTTAGGGTAGGGGAAGAGGGAAGAAAAATCAAAGGAACAGAAAAAATGTGCCCAAATTAGAAAGGACAAAATAAAATTGACAGATTTTGAATTTCAAAACATGTTCTGGAATAATTTATTTGTTTCTAACATTGATTTAACTACCAAATAAACATTTAAATACATGGAAGTGTTTTGGTGGTTTTTTTGAAAGTCTTTTGCAAAAGCAAAAGATACTGGGAAAAACAAAGGAACAGGAATGCAACAACCCATTTTGCTTGAATAACTTCTTTTAAACTACCATGTTCTGTAAAAAAATAAAAATGAAAAATCCTCACTTTTAAGCAAATGAAAGTCCTCCTGAGAATCAGCTATTTTCTTTAATTCTCCAGAGAGCCTAAAAATGCATAAAATATATTTTAATGAGGAAAAAGCGTTTATTTCTAAAATATAATTCCCAATTCGCCATTCATTTTTAGTGTACGTAATGGACATAAAACAAATGAAATGTTTAGAAAATGGCTTCTAAAAATAAACTGCTTGTGCACAATTTCTTTTTTTTTTTGCATTAACAACATTATTCTCTGTTAACCAGAGGCAAAATAATTTTAATGTAAGAGGCTTCCTTCATAATCTAAACAAAAAGGAATATTTAAGGGCAGATTTGTCAAATGCTGTGGGAATACAGCTCTGACTGATTAATGAAAACGCATAGCTTTTAGCCTTTAGAATGGTTTGATGACACATCCCCTGAACAGGACGTGATTACTGACAACCACTGGTATCCAGGAAATCAACTGCCACCACACAAAAATTTTAAGTCTGTACAAAAGCTACTAACTTCTCTTTTTTTTTTTTCCCTCAGCACTCAACAATATTGCCTTTTAAAACCATATTGGCTTTTCATAGCAGTTGCTTTGTAACTTCCATTGCTACTAAGAATATGTACCATGAAAAACAATGAATTGGTAAAATGAATAAACTTTCAGAATCCAGTGCAGGCATATCTTGTTCTTAGAACTGGTTTGATCTCAGTTATTTTAAATCAAAACTTCAAAAGGACAAAATAAGCAGTACCTGTTGATCAACATTTGCTGACTCTGTATGGTGGAGTGGAAATTACTGCATGTTTGTCACAAACCTGACACTCCAGTTCAAGGAGCGTAATTAAACCTGTTATTTAAATTACACTTGCTCAGTGCATCAGCACAGTTTCTGCCCACTCCACAGGACCAGACATGCATGTGTATAAGCAAGAAGGCAGCTGGCTCTTCCTCACGTAGGTGGAGAACATTTTTCTCTAAGTTCAAAGGAGAAACTCAGGCAAATCATACTTGTTGTACCTGCTTTTAGATGAGATTTCCTCCCCTCTAAACTACTGCACTGATGATAGATGCAGAATTCTTATTTGCTACAGATGTAACTCAACATTCACATATTTTTTTCCAAACCTTTCAATTGAGTTCTCAGGATTGTTGGATTCAGTAGGAGGAGTTTTACAGTAACAGAGAGTTTATATCCAAACCCTTGTGTTCAGCCACAGGCATCTATTACAGAGGGAAGAACAGCAACTATCACATTGTACAAATAGTTCTAGTGGAGTTTCTTGGTCTTCATACCTTTACAACTTCAATCACTTTTACTGCTACACTCACATCATCTGTATTTCTTGTTCTTGGAGAATTAATTTTCCATAGCTAAAACATTTTGGAAAACCTAAATGCTATTTTCATAATTATTACCATTCAAAAAGAAGATTTTAGGCCCAAATACTTCGTAGGAGAAGAAAAATATTTGGTACAAAAGTATTATTTAAGGAGGAATAAGATGCAACTTTCAGTTTTCTGGTGAAAATATAGTTTGCTTGTCTGAGTCTCAGATTTCAAACACACTTAGTGGCATACAACTTGCAGGCCAACCACATGGTAAAATGTTTAGCAAAGCTGCACTGGTGAAAGCAGGCTCAAGTAACGTGGCTCAGAAGGTGCTCAGGGGAAGCAGCATCTGACACAAGCTCAGCATGGTGTGTTTGGATATCTCTTCTCAAGGCTTTTCCCACCCATACTAAGGACTCGAATTTTACTTGGAAATCCTTTTACTTGAAAAATGAATTTTAAAAGATTAAATATGCATGCAGGCTATTTAAAAGATGTGTTTGGCTAAGATAAGACTGTCTGGACCAGTGATTTCAAGAGAAAGAGGTGGGGGGAGAATGAAGGGAAAGAAAACATTCTGAGAGTTATAGAATCATACAATCTTTAAGGATGGAAAGACCTTTAAGATCACTGAGTCCAACCATCAGCCTTGCACTGTGTCCATCATTTAACAATGTCCACACATTCTTTGAACACTTCCAGGGACGGTAGCTCAACTACTTCTCTGGGCAGTCTGTTCCAATGCTTTACAACTCTTTCCATGAATATTTTTTTCCTCATACCCAATCTAAACCTTCCCTAGTGCAACTTGAGGCTATTCTGTCTTGTCCTGTCACTTGTCACCTGCAAGAAGAGACCAATCCTCACCTGGCTACACCTTCCCTTCAGGCAGTTGTAGAGAGTGATAAAATCTTCCCTGAGCCTCCTTTTCTCCAGGCTAAACACCCCCAGCTCCCTCAGAGCTCATCATAAGATCTGAGCCCCAACCCCTTCAACCAGCTTTGTTGCCCTTCCTCTTTCTTCTCTAAGAGCCTTGGATAGTGGCTGGTTGTAAGAGGAAGGCATTTCTTGACTTCAGTCTATAAATTGAAAGAATAAAAAAATCCAAATAAACAGAAAAGTGTAACCCAAGTGGTTATGCACACCAATTTCTTAAGCCTTGAAGTAAATGGTAGAAGGTAACTCTCCTTATTTTGTCACTGTATAAATATGGATGAAGAAAGAAGTGGGGTGGAGGGGGAGGTAAGAGACGGGAAAGGAAAACCAAAGTTATTCTTCCATGCACTAAGGAGCACATACATTCTCTGTATGCCATGAATTACAGAGCCATGACAAGCATCCCACTGTCAGACAGGGGAGTTGTAGCATTAGGGGAAAAAAAACCTTAAAAAAATTGATCACAACTGATTTGTGTGAAAATCCATCACAGTTAACTATTTCATCTTGTCAAAGAACTGGCTTCTTTCTTGTGCTTTTCTATTAGGTGAAACAGAAGAGGTCCAAATCATTACACTGATTTAAACAGAATGAGGATGTTGTGTGTGTTTTTTTTTTTTTTTTTTAATGTTATTAACGAATAAATTTCTGATATATGTTGCCATGCATAAGGCAGCACCTGAGGCAGTCTTTTTGCTCTCAAAAGAAAAAAAAAGGACCACATTTAAAAATTTACAAATTAGATAACAACAACAAAGTGATTAAGAAATTTAAAAGAATTGGCATGGGGAAAAAGAGCAAACAAACAAAAAGGATTTTCAGCTATGCTTTGAAATTAGATGGTGAACAGATGCTTCAGAAAGATAAAGAAGGGCCTCTTTCAGGCAGCACAAGTTTTAGACAGCCTTTGGTAGGACCAAAAGGCCTCTGATGCTAGATGAGAGAGGTGAGATCACACAAAAGCTGTGTGAAAGCAAGGTGACTTTGAAAACGAGGGCCTTGTAGGAGAAAGAGAACCCTTTTGAGAGAGTTGCCACACATCTGTGCTGTTTATGCAGTACCAACTGCATCCTGCTGCCTCCCCAGCTAAGGACTGAATGGAGGGTCTTTGACTCTGGCTCAGCTCTCCTGTGTTTCCACCAACTCCACCCTGACAGCTCCTTGTGCTTAACAGTTTCATAGGAACCACACCAGAAAGGCCGTTTTTTGTCAGTTGTACCTGGAAAAGCCTTTTCAATAAGCCAAAGTGATCCAGTATGTACCCTGGAGCAAGGCAGGGATCATCACCATCAGCTTCCAGACCGTGTGTCCAGGGCTCCACTTCTCTTGACTGGTGCTTGCTCAGGCTAAAAACATCTGCTTGAAATTTTTGTACATTGCATCCAAGATCTAAATACATTTTCTGCATGTTTGAAAGGTAAATGAAACTGCCAGAAAGCCTGTCAGATTAAAAACACCGAAATCCTCTTGAACTGATGACAATTCCTTCTCTTGCTTTTCATTATACTACTACACTGCACATAATGAACTTTCCTGCTAATAGATAACCAACGGCAAAGAAATTCTAGGAAGAAGCAACTTGAGCCTATTCAGTCATTTGCAGGAGGTGGATTTTATAATTAGTTCAGAGGAAAACCTGCCCTTTATTAGCATAATAATTTTTTTGAACAGTATTCATCTTTTTCACAACATTTTACAGCGTATTATTCCTTTATCAATCATTCAATTATAACACAGTGGCTTCCTGGAAGTACAGGCTTCCTGGAATTTAATCTAGGCACTTAACACAAGATTTCTTTGCTCTTCCTTTCCCCCTGGACAGGGAATTCTGGAATGCTTTGGGCCACATGCTATAAAAATCAATGCCATTGCTCAACCTAGATTATACTGTAGACTAGTCTACATAAGAGGTTTTCATCCTGTGTTCTGAGCCCACAGGACCCAAATTCCTTAACCATTGTCCAGGGAAAGAGACTCCCAAGGGGGCTTTACCTGCATTCTGCATGGATTTAAAGGGACTATTTTCAAGAATAAAGTTGAGTCAATTGCAAATTTTTTTCAATAAACACATCCTACCTTTATAAAATATTTCAATTTCCCAAGAACACCACTTATTGCAGAAGTTTGTATTTTCCATGGCAATAATTTTTTAAGGATCAGCAATTTTAGATGGAAAAAACCTGGCAAAACAAGGTGCAAAATGGAAGGGAAAGGGGCAGAAAACACAAAGAGATATTGTGATTTGTTTTTTATTTAATTACTTTTAGTTTGTGAATTTATAATGCTTCTCAGGAGTTAGGCTTTTCCTCCTACTTGGAGACTGAAAAATGTGTTGCAATACTATAAATTCTCACTGCATTAAAGGATTACTTCTCTACCATGAGTAGTGAGAAAATATCCCTTTTCTAAGTTCAGAAAGCTCTCAGGATTTGTCTGTGTTCTAGCAACCCATTAATGCAAACCTTGCCTTGTTCTGACATACTGGTGAGAGGATCATCCCTGCTTCTGATTCCTCCTCCTTTACTGAATACTTCTCTCCCAGCAGTTTTCAGAAGCACCCCTGCTGCCAGCCTCTCTTTCCATTTCCCAAGGGAACCTCAAGTCTTGGCTTTGCTTCACTTTTTTTAGTTTGGCAAACATTTTAGTTAAGCATTCCATCATACTTTTTGAATAAAGATGCCGACCGCGCCTAAGGGTGGCCAGATGTGACATGTTAAATGTGGCTGAGGAGTTATAAAGGGCTGGGCAAGATTTAACACAAGCTCTGACTTCACTCTTTAAGTGCAAGGAGTGACCAGCACACGTGGTGACAGAGCGGTTCTGTCACCCTTGGATAGACTTTTTAACAGAGCAATTTGGAGAGAAATACTAAATGAAGTCCAAAGGCAGGGTATGTCTGAGAAGGCAGAGATCCTGTTTTGATTTGCAGATAAGAAGGACACCTTGACACCTCGTTCTCTGCCTGAGTTTCCACTGCAGCACATCACTGTGGGGGGAGGTGCTTAGATGAAGTTTCACCTTTGTGTCTCTGAAAATAAAACATAGAGACCTGGAAATGGGAAGAAGACAGTTCTGTCTTTTTTTTTTGCTTTGTGTGGCAATAGTAAAAAAGTACCTCAGTGTTCCTGAACACATTTACATGAAGCATGGGGAACATCCACTAAAGATGGCAGAGAAATTCAGCATCTCATCACAGCTCTGCTTTGTACAGGGATTGCTGTTAAACAGTTAAAAAAAGCACACATGAGTGGTAGTGTGTCTCCTCACAGATAAATGTCTGCTACAGCTAGGAGAAATTAACTGACTTATCCCAGCACTTTCTTGCATGTCAATGTCTAACTTTTTAATCACAACCACCCTGCATAATATGGAAATTAGGAACATCATCATTTCCAGTAATTACCAGAAACATACACATTTTCCAACAGGGTGACATTATGTCATGAATTCCCTTGTCAAGAAGAAAAAAAAGACAAAACACATCATACTTGTTTGAGAAGGCAAAGTGATAGATTTGTCATGAGGGTAATCATCTATATTAAAAAAAATCCACTATTATCAACTTCCTGAATTTCTGAAAAGGGATTCATTTTCTGCCTGAGCTAATAATGAACATTTTTTTTCTATTCATCATCTTCAGCTATTTTCTCTCTTGAGATTCATTTATCATTAACTACTGAACCTGAGAAATAAAAAATAGGCAACATCCCTTTTTGAAGTAATGGCTTAGAAGACTATTAAATCAAGAGGAAAAAGATGCGTTTTGAAGATGTACATTCAAAATTCTTGTAACAGCTGCAGGGTTTTAACAGAAGATCTGCACCACTGGTTTAGTAAAGGTATTGGAGAAAGTAAGTTTATCCAGTGACAGAACAAAGTGGGGAACAGTAATTTTTTTTTTCAGGTAAAATTCACAGTAAAAAGAATGAAATTGAAGAAATAATGAGATCAATGGCACTATAAAGTACAATTCGTGCTGCAGGAGTTAATCTAGGATGATCGTTCAAGTGCATTTTAAATCTAAAATGGCCTGCATTGAAGCAGATCATGCAGATGCTTGAAGTCTTCCTAACCTGTCTGCCCGTGCACACCTCTCAGCCTGTCACACTGTCACTTGGGCCACTGATTGACTGTTTTATGCTGTCGAGATAAGGAGTGACAGCCACGCTGAGGGAAATGGCCCAAAATGCTTCTCCTATGGTACAGTGGGGCCTGAGGCTCCCCGAGGATCTGAGAGTCTCAGCACTGCTGAGCTTTCCCTGCTGCTGGCATCCCTGCTCTTGGGCAGAGCTAAGATGGGGCACTTCTGCAGGGAAAAGGAGGAAGACACAGGATTTGCACTTTAATTCTTTTCTTGTAAGATTCTGCTATCACATTGTCTTACTATCCCCACCACGTATTTCCCAAAAAAATGAGCCCTCATATCACCATCCTATGGAAGCACAGGAGAGAAGATCCCTTACACGCAGGAGATGGAAGGAGCAGGACTTTCTTTGCTTTTGAGTAGGATGCAGAGAGAAGACCTCCCCACATGCCCTTTTACCTCATCCCTTGCTCAACCTTTTCTGGCATGGCAGGCAAAACCATACAAACAGTCACTGTTGGAGGTGCTTGCCTGATGCTGCTGGGTGTGCTTGTACAAGGTTATTGCCTAAGTGCATTCAGATCTCTCACCTGGGTCCTGGCAGAGGTCTCTGGGCAAATCACTGAGTCCCACTTCCAGGAGGAGGTTTCTGAGAGGTGTGTTTCAGTAGCACTAGGATTCACATCAAGGTACAGGTTTCTGACATTAACTGGTTCCATACTTTCCAGGGTGTCTCACTGGGATGCTGTCCAAATACAGCTTCTTGCTCTAACTTGCTATGCTAAGCAGTTGTGTGGGATTTGAGAGATTACCCTCTGAGATTCTAGCTTGCTGCTCTGAAGCCAAAATGCAGACAACACCTTTAAGTCCCGAAGCAAAGATTTTCCAGTATGCAAGGCTGACTCTGTGCAGGAAAGGCTCATTTCAGCAGCTTATAAAGCTAGTTGTAAAGCACAGACCCCCTGCAATTTATTTCTACAGTGTTTGCAAAGCCATGGGGCAGCAGAAATGAACGAGTGTAAATTCAGTCTCCACTCATGGGTCCCCTGCTAGGAAGCAGAGACAGCTTTCAACAGCAAATTCTCATTTCAGTGTTGTATTAACTAAGAGCTAGATTGGAGGAAGAGCAGAGGCTCCAGTATCTGGTATTGAAGGCATCAAATCATGTCAGAGGTCAGCAAAACAATTTTATTCTCCAGGTGATGTCTTGACACTGATTGCTCTAACACAAAGTTGCCAAGAAACTCAGCTATCCCTAGGCAGCACCCTAGAAGTAAATACTCACAGCTGTTTCTGGAATTTTGCATAGTGACTATTGAAATGGATTCTCTGCTTAACACAGCAGACAGCTAGCAAGAACAAAGCATGAAATCAAATTCCATCAATCCCTTAAATTTGTTTATGCAACCCATTGTTACTGCTCACAGAACAGCTTTGGCAAGCAAAGGCCATGACAAAACATAGCTGTAGTTTATACAGAGAAATTCTTCCCATCTGCCATTTTTGTTGTCAGTTGTTTTATATTGATTTCTCTCCATGCAGTTCCAAGTTTAATCTGGGCACAGCTGCATTGAACCAAGGAAGCTGAAGTAATTTTTTTCTTCTAGTGAAGCAGAAATGGGGGAGAAAATGGCACCTATGACCATTTTTTTTTTCTGGTAGGAATATATTAGAACTTCTTTGCTGTAACACTGATGTAGATTAAGCCTGCACTTACGGCTTTTGATACAAATATATCTGGTAATTTCATTTTATCTGTGACGAGCAAGATGAAATTCACACCAAGGAGCATGTTCTCAAGTAACTCCTTTCTTCACATGGGAATGAGCTGACTCAGCACATGAATTATGGAATTACAACTACATGGTGCCATATTACAGTGCTTAGATTTATAAAGATTTCTCCTTAAATATAAGCAGCATTGCTTGGGCAATAAAGGAATTTGATCTGTATCTACCTGGAGTTCCACTTTACTTGTATGCTGGAATAGCACAGGGGATGTGCCCTACAGGTCATTCTCAGTAGTCATGAGGGTGTATTCATTCCTGTGGGGTCTCTACTCCAAAACCCTTCTGGTCCCTGCACAGCCATGACAGAAATTGTAAGCAGGCAGTGCAATCATGGCAGCAGAGCATCTATTGCACGTGAGGAGAGGAGCAGAGGCTGTCAGCCTTAGTAAATCTGAGACGGAGACTCGCTCACAACAAGCAGAGGGAAGAAAACTATTTAAGTTAAAAACATGTCTCTGTGAGATGACCACAAGGGCATCTAAATTAAAAGGTAGCTGAAGCAGTGAGGTTTGGGGCTGCCAGCCTAACTACCAGTAAAGCTCAGTCCTTTTGTTTCTATGGTAGCTGTAGCCTTGACATGAAAAATTCCCAGTGGCGCAGGACTGCTACAGATACATTAAAAAACCCAAAATGCAAATGTTGTATGTTATTATACGATAATCATTATGTGAGGAAATTAATCTGATTTAATTTTACTGCTTTTCAATTAGAAGGGTTCAGTGTAACAGAAAATGCTGCTAGAAGGTGTGTTCACTTCTATTCATAGCCACCTTTCAACACACTCTGAAGTCAGACAATATCCAGGGGGTTTTATTTACCAGCAAACCTTCATGGCAGATAAAGCAACCACTGCAAGAAACCTGCAATTCTTCTTTGCTAATGAGCATTGCTAGATTATTGTGTGACAGGAAGAATATGTCCAGGGGATACCCTGCTGAACATTTCATCCTCCCTGGAATATGCTTTTGTGAGGCAAGTCATAATAAATATCATGTGCCAATCGTCCAACCTATTGGGAAAGAGCAGGTACATGAACAACTTGGTGCAAATATGGGAGAACCTGCTGACAGGCATGGACGTGGTTTAAATGCCATTTTCAATGAGAGCACTATAGGTAAAGGCCAGGAATGTAGATCTCTCGTGTAGTATCTGTAAACTATCCTCCTGCTGTTGACAGGGAGGACTGACAATGGAAGGTCTTTTCTTAAAACGCCTGATACAAAAATCCAGGAATTACAAAAATGGCCAGCAGAAAAATGCAGGAAAAAAAAAGAGGTTCAAACAGGTAATTAATAGGAATCCAAAATGACTGACACTATCTGAGGAATGCAAAATACATCTTTGTAATATGGAATTCCAAGCTTTAAGCATGACATCAATGAAGGGCATGAAGTGACACATATTTTAAGGTTCTAGAGACTACCTGGTTTATTCTTCCAACTAGAAACTTCTAATTTATTGATTAGGAGAGTCAACTATTTAGAGTGTCGATTGGTTTTTCTTTGAAAGGTATTAAAAGAGCATGATTGATCTCTTCATTTTGCTGAGCACCCAACCGGAATGTCCTTCCCTTCTCCCATTTGGATGGTCATTATCGACCACAGCTTCCCTATCTGTCCCCAAACTCCTAAACATAGCTGTCAAAGCTCTCCCCATCAGCTATGAATGTAAGAAAAAAGCTCCAATGGTTTCCAAGAGGAGAAAGATAGACAGGATGTTGAGTGGTAAATGAGGATATTTGGAATACATCTGTGGACACACACTTTGTCATTCCCTACTCAGCTCATCTACAGCTCAGAGGAATGGATTCTCTTACACAGCAGCAGCTGTTACTGTTTGGATTGTAAATAGTCATAAGCCATATGGTGTGGCAGGAGAAAAAAACTTCACACTTTCTCACATGGACAAATATTATTATTGCAAAGCATAAACACATCAATATATATGTCTTTTCTCTGGGGAAGAATATATAGTCTTCAACCTGATGCTAAAAAAATTATTGGCTTCCAGATGAGCAGATTACCTGTTAACATTTGGTTTAGATTTTTAGAATTTGGATGTCTCAACAGAAAATAAATGTAGGTGTGCAGTAGATACAGCATTTTCAGATTGATAGATGGGGTGAAAGAGACACAAAATATAAACTGAGGTAATAAAATGGGAGAGAAGATTAAGAGGAAGGAAGAAAAAAGACAGTCTACATGCAATTACTATGGCAGAATATATTGCTATCTACTAAATAACTACATAAAACCAGTGGGATTGTGGCTTATCATGCAAATATATCAGCAGTTTTTTCATGCATCTGAGTTTGAACTTTCCACCTGGTCAGCAGTGCATAAAGAATTTCAGAGGTTGGTGGATTATATCCAGACAAGAACAGGCCTCTCAAAGACGATGGGACCTCTGCTTGGTAAAGGAAGCTGATTCAATCAATGTGTCCAGAACTCAGAACAAGGAGAAGATGCAGTCTACTCCCTTGATGTGCCCGGGCTAAGGGCTGCTTTCATTTTAAACCATTATTTCTCCAGCATTCACATTTAAAACCTACTAGTGCTTTTATTTATGTTATTGCTAAAAACCTGTTTATCTTTTTGCTTTAAGCACTTTAATTAAAGGAAAGTGTGATCACTCTTCCCATTGTGTGGTGCAGCTGGCAACACAGAGTTAACTTACAGTTCTGCAGAGCCAAGTTTCTGAGCTACACCCCAGAAGTCTTAGCAGAGTGACCCTGCCCTTGCCCATAGCAAACACTGGCACATCCTATTCATGTGGTTAGACAGACCCCGTAACAGAACCCATGACCTGGCAATTAACAGTCCTTCTGTTCTGTGCCCCTCTCAACCTGTTTCGAATGCTACATTGACACCAGCTGGCACAACAGAGTGGTTCTGAATCTACAGAAAGAAAATCCCCATCAGCAAGAGATTTTGTTGGTGACTAGCTGCAACCCAAATGAAATGATCCAGCCAACGATAAGGATAGCAGGGCACTTCTGAGCCCACAAGAGTTGACTCCTGACCTCAGGACACCAGCAGCCATGAAGAAGTCAAGAGACCTTCCACATCATTCATCCCTTGATGAGAATCACAGTGCAAAGCCGACACATTGATATAAATAGAGGCAGCTAATCACCATCTAATATGAAACAAAGAAAAGAAACCCCAATCTTTCCACAGGATTTGGTGGCCCTGCATCAAACAGCCATGTTGCTCTAATGATGTCCCTTCCATTCCCAGTTTTCAATGAAAATGACTATATGGTTAAACACTTTTCCAGCACTGTTACAATTTCTATCCTGACATCTTAAACAACATTCTGTTATTACGTATTTTGTTACTAAAACTCAAAAGTGGAAGGAAAATGCCTGTGGAACAGGAGAATGGATCCACTACTGCCTTTGAAATGTTCAACATGCCTCAATTTTCTTTTTATCTTTGACAGGGGATGTGGCTCAGACCAATGATCCAATGAGGACCAGATATCCTGACTCACTCTCACCAAGCTGGCTGGATAACCCCATAGTCAAGACACATGGGGAACCAGTTCACCAGGTTCCAGTGCTGAGATACTTTGCAGAGCAACTTGAGAATCCCCTCCAGATCTCAGCTCAGTACAGCAGTGTCACTGCAAACCTCTCTACCAGTGTGAACACCAGCGTATCTTCTTCATGACAATCAGCTGGCTTCCTCCACAAGGAATGCAATGCATTTGCTGTTCTCTTTTGAAATTACAACCAACATCTCCAGGCCCCTTTCTTTTAAAGTACTTCTTTAAAATAGTAATGTTCACACAAACATGGCCCCATTTTTGACTTCAAGAAATGGGAAATCCCACAGAGAGAAGATTTCATTGCACCTTTTTCATGTAGTGTTTCTAAAGTTCAGTCTTGAGTTCAGGGCTCTGCTCTTGGCAGAGAGAGCTCATCTGAGAAGAGAGTACAGTCAGATGATGATGGAAGTGCTACTGTTCTGGTAAAAAGGTAGTAAAAACCCCCAGTCACTGCAAAAAAAGAGAACAAACTGAGATTTCCCTAGTTTTATTTTTTAAAGAGATATTTAAGCCACTTAGCAAATAAATCATGCAGGAGACACATTTCCAAAGTGGTCACTGGACTAAAGTTGATATAACTAAGTTGCAAAGGAACCTGCTCAATGTATGTGTTCAGATAACCGCAGAGATTGTCTTTACCCACAAAACTCTTGGTTTACAACCAGATTACATGATTGTGGCCTAAAGGTTCAACAGGACAATCATTTCCACTTGCAAACCTGCTGTTGTGAGCTAATGACGCTTGCACAGATCACATATAAAAGATAGCAAGATGAAGAACTTCATAGCTTGCAGACTTTAACTAAATTATATAGAAAAAGATTAGCTTAACTCATACATCCCTAATATGCAGGTTGTTTGTGTACTCCTGTATTTTCAACAGCGCGACAGCCAAACCGTTGCTGCCTTTTAGTTGTACTTTAGTTGCCTTTTTAAAACAAGGAACTACAAATAAGCTCTCACAAATTTGAACAAGTTTAATATTAATCACGCTCTCCCAACTGCAGTGCTGCCCACGGAGGAAAGACCTAGAGACAGCTGAAAGAGTGTCCAACTAAATACACCAGTAGAGAAAGAAGAAATTACTGACATTTTAAGAATTTAGAAACTGAAAGATTTTGTGGGAATACTGTACTACACCAACAAAGTGCTTTTCACTTTGTAAGCAAGAGTAGTAAAATGGGTTGTACTGTGGCTTCCTCAAACTGATCTAAGGCTGCCTGTGGCAGTGCCTGAGACAATAAGCCAGACACACTGATTATAAGCTTTACCAGAGAGATCAGGCTCCCTTTCTCCCTCAGAATAGAAAGTGTTCTTTAAGTTACTTTAGAAAGCCTCCAGATGATTTTTCCTATTCGTCAGGCTAATATGAATGTCCTGATTACCATCAGCAACAACAGCAGGTACAATAAAGTTTACTTGTCCTAACCTGCAGCTATGCATGTAAGTACCTCCCTTTACTTAAGCAGCATTATTCTGTCTGGTCTTTCTGCTCTTATGGGCAAAATTTGGACTCAAAAAACCCACAGTGCCTCTTTGGAGGAAATCAATAATTCATTGACTGAAATATTATTTGCATTTTGATGACAAAAAAAAAAAAAAAGGAAAAAAAAGGCTACTTACAGAACATGCAGAATACAGTTCTCATAAAGAGAACAGTCATTATTAGTCACATTTAAAAATTTTTCCCCCCATCTGAAATAAAATTAGGTTTTGAGTTTATTTTTTCCTTTTTTTTTTTTTAAAGTAAAAACTCCACCTCTTTAAATATCAAGATAGCAATACCACAAATGATTTTGAAAATCTAGGTTACACTTATCTTAAAAGCAGCTGCTTAGACAAAATGCATCCATTTAATGAGCTGACATGTTTCCCTTTCGGATTCTTCTGAAAGCCATATGAACTAACTGTGAATCAGATTTGTATCTTGATATTAAAAGACAAATCACATTCCACTTCCCCATGGAACACGACAGCAAACGTGCCTGTTACTGTCTGTAATGGCTACATTATGTTTTCCGCTTAATAAAAGACATATAACCCTGCAGACAGAATAGCAAAATCACTTCCATCTTACTTTTCAGAAACTGCTGAATAAAACAGAACAATAATAATCCCTCTTTCCCCACTCATATGGTTTACTCACCATCACTTTATTCCAAAACTCAGTTTCACTTGAAAAATGATCCATAACAATGAAATGATTTCTTCCTTGTCAAAAGTATCACTCCAATAATTTAAATTACTGAACGCAGAAAAGGAAACATTGTGCTCCACAGAGCACTCTAAACACGCACTGTTGTTTTTGCTGATGCAATGAGGCTTCTAAGCAAACGAGCAAGTTTGCAAGCAAGCTGGGTAGTGGCATTTTCCTTATGATTCAAAAGTGAAGTATGCCTCAGCTAACTGAATGCTAGCACAACATATAATAAAGGAACTCAGGGATTCATACACGTCTCTAACACAATCATTTGTAAAACTTCTACTCGTATTACCATCTCTAAGTCTGCCACACCTCAAAAACGACGAGCCAGATATAAACTTTTACTAGGTGCTATGTGCAGCCAAGAGAAAGACAGCTTCGAGCCAGAGGCTTGTATTTAAAAGTCTCTGAAGTTTAAGTCCCTAAGGTGTATGAAGTTACATTCTGTGTATGGAATGTAACTGCAGATTCCTGCTTGCTGCATATATAAATATGATAAAGTTCATCATAAGCCACACATTAAAAACATAGAGTCTGCCACAATGCATTACCAGATTAATGCACAAAACTACTGTGATAGGAAGAACTTACAAAAACATATTTAAATAGGTTTATAATTGCAACTTTTAACAATTAACACCCTCCTCCCTCAAGCACCAAGAAAAGAACAGAAGAATTTGCAGGGTAATTTTCTAAGAAATGGGGATAACAAGATCTGGGGAAAATCTAAAAGCTGTGTCTTCCTTTCCACAGAGGTGCAGACCTGTCTGAGCCCTGAGAGGCAGAGAGGTTTAGAAACAAACGATGAAGAGGGGAGAAATCCATAATAACCTAATGACCACCTGATAGTTGGGAGCCTCCAGTGCAAGATGTGTCATTTATTTCATCAATTTTTACAGCTTATGTCAGCTGCCTTGACAGGTAAACCTTGTGAAGGTTCAAAATCTTTCAAGTTCCAGACATCAGCAAATAAATGCTGATGCAGACCTTTACATGACCATCAAGCCCTCACTGGATTCATCGGATAACCTTTCTTCCTTTGTCAGCTTTTACTTTTTCTGACACGCTGAGGTCTGAGGTAGCATTCCCTCCACACCACTTGACGTTTCCTAATGAGCTGGGAGCACTGCACGTGCCTTGGAAACTGCACCAAGATGAATGTTCTCCACAGCTACAAGTTTTAACATTTAAAAGCTCGTGTTTTCTTCCAAGCTTCTATCTTTAACATCATCCTCTGATGCCCTTGCTGTGCTTGCAGGTTCTTTTCACAACTTGGAGAAGCAGACAGGCAAAACCGGGTAAGGACACGGATGAAAGCAGGGAGTGGCTCTTAGGGGAGCCCCAGCACCCTCTGCTGGGGCTGGAGTGGTGGGAGGTAGCTGGGCTGGCCTGTGGCACTTCATCCTCATGGCTGGGGTGACCCCTCAACAGCTGGGGCATGACACTCCTGGCTGGGGCTTTTCACTGCATGAGAGAGCAGTAGTGATGCTACTGGCCGGTTTGAATAATTCAAAACCTAAGAAAAACCTTCCACTTTCTTACAGCCTAGGAAATTCTACATAACACCTAATTACATATATATATATATACATATATATATAAAATATATATATAGTATATATCTATATTATAGTAGTAGTATAGTATTATAGTATAGTAGTATAGTATTATACAGTATATATATAGTATATATACATATATAGATATGAAACAGCACAATATCTATGCTACTATAACCTGAACTAGTTACACACTTGCAGGCAGCATTTAATTAGATCAGTGGGCCAAAATGAAAAGGAGATAGAGTCACCTGGTTTACTGAAACATCCATTCTGGACTCAGGCTGCACACTTAGGCTATTTAACACACTGACCAAATTTACAATCCAATTACCTGATTTCAGATATCCTGATCTGTGCCATCCTCAAACAATGTGGAATAAATTTAGATGCACCTTTAATCAGCACTTTTTCCCAGTTAATAGTTTCTTTGTTCTACTTATACAAACAAAATTAAATAAAACAGGATACTGATCATCCTGTATCTGTCCAGAAATAAATAACTTCAAAGGATGTCATTCAGCAATAAATCTATTATAAGTGCTTTTCAAGCTCTTTGATTTGCAAAAAATAGCAAACTGTTCCTTATCGGTCTGTACATTTTTCTTGCTTTTCTCTTTGAATCCTGTAACTCAGCAAATTAATATAATTCTTCTGGCATTTTGTGGAACACAGACATCTTTGTCCTTTTGCAAAGGATCCTTAACCCTCTGGGCTTTCCAGTTACGAACAGAATGTCCCCAATACCTTATCTGTTGTCTTGAACCATGTTCATTGAATCCAGTGGGTTGGAAATACGTCTCCAGTGTAAGCGCTAAGGAATTTTTGTAGATCCATTACATTACCATGATAATGTTACTTTATTTTACTTAGTCATTTTATTTTGAGAGGCATTTGAGACTGTGTTACAAAATTTAATTTACATGGAAAATTACCTCATCTTAAATTAGTTATTTAAAAAAACTAGAAAACAATTTCCACAGTTAGAAATATTGTGTTGAAAAACTGTGATGCAAATGCCAAGTGACTGAGTTCTTACTTTTGAAGTAATATTTGGAGGGGAGGGTGGAAAAGGAGAGCAAAGGGTGAGTGATGGCAGCTTGTGCACTGCAGGATCCTGTAAGCTGGCACTCAGGGTAGATTTAGTGAGGAAAACCAGAGAGGTGAAATGGTGCACGGTAGAAGCCATCTTTAAAAGTCTATTTTTTTCTTTCTTTTTTTTTTCTTTTTAATCTCTTGATTCTCATGCTACACAGCATAAAATCTTTCATCAGGATCATAATAAACATCTATCAAAGATCTTTCTCTGCTGCCTTAACAGAAGGCCAAATAATTCAGAGACCAGTTGAAGTTCAATTACATTTTTCTGCAGTAAGGCAGAGAAAGGTGCGAAGTAAATCACCTTTATGTACTCTTCCTGAAGTTCTTTTATATTGATCCCCCCCAGAAAACGTGGTTTGAACATTTTCACATGTTCATCATCTAGCTGTGAGGTTTGGTTCCTGTAGTAAGCACAAGTACATTCTGTTTTTCATGCTCTGTTTCTGAAGCAGAGCTCGTTGCTGCAGTCACATTCTCCTCTCTGAGCTGTGGGAGTGCAGCAGTTCACCCCAGCGAGGGGCCTTCTTCACCCACTGCTGTCACACCCCACAATTCCCTTATCCTGTGGGTGATTAAGACAGTCCACTGTAATACTACTGTTCTCAATACAACACACGCACATTTCTCTGTCCCAAAATCTAAGTCACATTGTTCTCCAGAATCTTCACTCCTATCTGACAAGCAGAGGAAGATTTCACATCTGATTTACATAGGGAGGTCTGGGTTTTGCAACGTGAAATAAGGTTGCAGATGGACTTTCATTGACTGAAGAAGTGTTGCATCAGCACAGAAGCCCATCAGTCTGAAAGTTAGACTCTAAAGTGAAATTCTAGCTGCTGAAACAAGTCTATGCATTGGTTAACATGACAGTTAATCATTCTGGACTTCACTAACACAAAATTATGTGCTCCTTTTTTTTTTTCAGCTGACTTGCAGCTAACTTGCAGAAGAGTTCTATGTCCCCTGAAGCTCTTTACAGAAAAACTCTGTTCACCAATAAAACTACTTTCAACTGCCCCATAGGTATTAACAAAACTGAGATTATCACTGTAGAGAGTATCCTGTCTCCTATTTTTACACCACCGTGGCTCTGAACTTCCACTCAAAATGCAATCAAGTATGACTTGAATGCTAAATACTGATTTGAAAAAACTTAAACCCACACATCCTGGGCACAGGCAGATCCTCTCATGACAGGGCAACATCTGACACCATCAGGATAAAGAGCTGGGCCAGAGCACTGCCATACGAGTGTGACCTGCCGGTGTCCTGCTTCCGAATTGCAACTGCCTGTTTTGGGACTGCTGACCACACCCCCTGAACAGGGCTTGATGAAGTTATTCCAGGATGTGCCCTCAGTACTTTGATGTTTTTTGTCTTAATGCTTTACCCTCAAACCAGTGCTGTCAGGTCAAAGCCTTACCAGCACTCACTGTGGCCCTCACTTCGCTCTGGTTTGTAAGAAATGCCATAACAGATTTGGGAATTATATAAAGTGGCTGAACTCTTCCAATGTACACTTTAGGGGACCTATAACCCAAATGCAGACTATTCCACAACAGGAAGTGAAAGCACAACTGAAAGATTTATAACCTAGAATATTAATTTAATAATCGAGTCCTTATAAAATAACATCTAACACCATCTGACACTGGGAGCTGACAGTACCTCCCCAATCAGTGCTAAATAAGGCATCCATAACAATTGCCTCTCACTTGATTATGTTAATGTAGTTGATACTAGATGCAATTCAAAGATTATTGAAGTCAATGAGTGTTCTTCATTAATGCCAATGGAATTTGAATCAGACTCATCACATGAAAAGATAAGAGAGGAGCTCAAAGTGTAGTATGGGCATAAGAAGTAATAGTGGTTCTAGACATTGGATATAAAAAATTATTGTGTTCTCACTATGCACCACAGTAGAAGATCCCCGAAAATAATTATTTTTGAATCTTTGTGACAAAGGTAAGTGGTCAAACACAACCCTGCTATAGGTTCCCTCCTGTTATCTGTGCACAGGATCTCCTTTGACACCCCAAAATACAATCTGGGTCACAAAATACCAAGTTTTGATCATAAAAATTACAGTTCTAAACTCTAAGTAAACTCTCTAATACTGAATTCAATTTTACAGTTGAGAAATATTACTTGAAATGGCAAAAGTTCTAACTAAAAAATCTGAGGGGTGAGAGGAATTATTTTTCCTCTTTATTACAGAAGAGCATATGATAATACAAGAGAAAGGACTCTGGTTATTGATAAAGACAAAATGGGATAAAAAGGTCTCCAACATCTCTGATGGTGACTCCAAATGCAAATTATATAGTAAATCTGGACACAGCTGAGCTAAGGGAATCTTAAATTTTACCATTTGTTCTTGCTTGTTATGCTACAGAGACGTGTAAGGATCAGGAGAAAGTTTGCCTAGGAAAAAAATTATCACCCCTTTACTCCATTTTCTTCAGTTCTTATTTTTGCTAACTTACAACACTATAAGAGCATGGAGTCTTCAGAGGGGTTGGGACACTAATGAGGATTGTAAAGTTTAAGGCAGGTTTGGGAATTCAAACCAGAGGTCAGCATGTTCACCCTGCAGGAGCCCTACACAAGTCTTCAGCATTGATAAGTACTAGAACTTTGTCAAGTTTTCAGATACTTCTACCAAAATGGAAGAGTAGGGAAGTGCTGTTTTTCATTTTCCAGCTGTTTATGTTTTTTTTTTTTTCTATCTTCCCTTGCAGGAACAATGATACTTTTTGAAATCGGGATGCTGACAGGAAGAGTTCCCATTGCTCTTTTCTTCTTTATAGATTCTATAGCAGAAAACTCAGGTATGAATAAGAATTTGGAGTAGCAGGTGACCTCTCCCTGCTGAAACGAAGCTGGGACCTCAAGGTCAACTCCTGTGTGAGATATAAGAAACACTTTAGAATACTGCAAGCAGAGGAGCACAAAGTCATTTCCTTGGATCAGATCCATGGTTTTGGGGCTGAGAGTTAAAGGCAGCAGATGACACTGCTCTCCATCTGCAGCCAGACTAACTCAAGGAATGTATCTGTGCACATACATCCCATGTACAGACCGTGACACTTGGGCATCAACACAAGCAAAGCAGGGGTTTGTCTCAAACAAAGGAGTGTACAATGAAATAGTTACTGTTTTTTAAAAATGCATTTTTAGCTGTTTTCCAAGGAAGTGGCTCCATATTTCTTCCTTAGCAGAGTTCATCATCTTGGACAGACTGACAACAGCAATTTTAAGCTTGGTAAAGATCAAAACAAACCAAATCAGAATGAAAAAACTTCTTTTGAAAGCACTTGATGTCTGCTAGCTGCCTTATTTACATCTAAGTTTTAGGTTGTTGACATTATACAGTGTGGTATATGTTGAAAACAATCTACACAGGGCTCTGCCATTTCAGAGAGGGGAAAGAAAATCATTTTACAGCTCTGCTACTTCTGCAGGAGCAATGCCAGCAATCTCTGGGAAAAGTGGGTTTGTGCTTACATGAATTTCTTATACAGCACATTACTCTATAATTTGCCTGTGCTAGAAGACAGAACAGAAAACCACTGACACTCTGCTCTGTCAGGCCTACCCACACATGAACATTTTGTGTTTTTCGGAAAAAATGCAGTAAAGGTTGATTGTGTTTTGTTTTTTTTTTTTTTTAAAAGCTACCAGTTAATTTACAAAAAAAGACAGAAAGAGAAAGGAAAAAGTAATTTTAATCTGAACTTTCCAGTGGCTCTGTAAATTAGGTTGTTCATGTTGCTGGCTTCCTACACAACTTTCTTACCCATCATTAGGAGGCTGCTGCTAATTAGTGCATTTACAACCTTAAATTCTAGAAGGTAAAGTAGATTTCAGTCAAAAAATCTTGACTGGAAATAGAAAAAAAAATTGATTTGTTCTTGTGTAAAGTCCCTGGTAAACAGCAGTAAACAATGTTCTTCCTCTTGCTTAAACTTGCAAACAGAGATTTTTAAACACCATTTTCTCATGCAACATCACTTTCTCTCCATCACAAAGGCTGGCAGACAGTCCTTGTGTTTAACTTAACACAGCAACCTGGCAGCATGAGAAAAACATTTATAGACTAAGCTAGGTTACAGCAAAGACTGATTAC
Source organism: Daphoenositta chrysoptera (assembly GCA_013397915.1). Taxonomy (NCBI): domain Eukaryota; kingdom Metazoa; phylum Chordata; class Aves; order Passeriformes; genus Daphoenositta; species Daphoenositta chrysoptera. The sequence continues at coordinate 608,540 of VZRO01008377.1, read as the reverse complement.
TTGTCAAAAATAAGCCAGAATTACATAAAGTATATAAATAATCAGCAAGGTATTTATCAAACCCCTTGACAGTACTATTTCAAAGCTATGTCAGGGTTTGATAGTTGATGGGGGAAAAAGGGTCCAAGGTTAGATGTCGATATAGTTCCAACCTGGCTCTTGACAAAAGCAATGGATGTACCCCCACCCCTCCCACAGCATCTGGCTTTAACAGAATAAGTTTTAGCAGTATTTTTGGTAAGTCTCATTCCTGTTTACCTGTATATAACATCCGTAAAAGCTTTGATAACTAAAAATGATACACAAACCCCACAAACAATAATACTATCATTTAATTAATATAACTTTCATAACTTTGTACTTTCTCATTGGCATATAAGCAGAGCTTTATTTTTTAAGCTTCAGCTCCTGGAATCACACTATTTACGAGAAGTTCAGTTTTCACACAGAAAATCAGGTTGTTTTAAGTACTTAAGGATCACAGAGAGGGGACATAAACTCTAATACGTAAAAAGTATAAAATAAAATGTAATAAGGTAAATATTTTTTTCCCCATATTTGGCATTAGTAATGAGGAAATCAAAATCTCTTAGCACCAATAGAACCCTTAGCATTGTGTTTATATCCACAGTTCTCTATCATAAACCACAACGGACTTGGTTGCCTCATCAATTTTTTGTCCAGATCTGTGCAGAATATCATGAACAGCTGAAGGTGTCCTCTGTCTTCCAGTGTGCTGCGTTGCACTGATTTCAGAAAGGCAGTGGGGGATAGTGGGAAGCCCAAAATGAAACAACTTTCCTGTGCAGCAAACAGCCCCGCGACCTTGCAGTGGTTAATACCAAAATACAGTGCAAATGCTAGCAGCCTTACAGGAGGGATGCTTTTACACAAAACAACTGTAAATGGCTAATAAATCTGGAGTTTCAAATCTAGGCTTCGAGAAAAGCTAATGGAATAACTTCATTTTAATTACTAGATGCCAGATAATTTGAAAGAACTGTTAAGAGTGGCTAACTTGTTTAAGCCGCATCATCATCCTGATCAGAGGTATTTCATTTTTTTGAAAAAAAAATTGCAAGTAGAATAATGATTATTACGTCAGGACAAAATATCGGCTCTTTATGTTGTGTTTGTGTTGTGATCTTGTACATTGCACATAAACAAAACATGGTTTCCTTTCTCTTTCAGCCTGTTTAAGTCGTTCTAGGATTTTCGTCCTTTTTCTTTCACTCTGTTGGAATTTGGCGGGGAAGACACTACTCGGCACGGACTTTTCCCGGTGGGTTTCGCTGATTCCTTCAGCACACATCTCCTTCATTTACAAATGCAAAATCAAACAGCAAAGCCAATCCCTCACCTGACGATGCGGGAGCTCCCAGAAGATGCCACCGCAGGGCGGGCAGCCCGGAGAGCACCCCTCACCGCCCAAGGAGACACGCACAGTGCCCGCGGGAATCCCGGGCGGGGGTGGGCGTTCAGACGGGGGTTCGGTGCCTTTTAAAACGCTTTTATTTCTCGTTCCGCGCCGCCGGGGGCGCGCAGGCCGCGGCGCGGGCCCGCCCGTGGCCGCTGGGTGGCGCCGCGCGCCCGCGGAGCCGCCGCTGCTCGGGCCCTGCCCGGAGAAGGCACCCGGCCCTGCCCGCGGCTCCGCGTAAAACGCGCCGCAAAACTCACCAGTGGTCCGCAACCATCATTTACTGCAGAAATACCGTCTGTGTGCTTGTCTTGCCTTTTTTTTTTTTTTTTTTTTTTTTTTTTTTTTTTCCCCCCCATCGCTTTGTGANCTGATACATACCAAGCCATACCCGGGCTGAGGTGTGCGCGGCTTGAGGAGGACCTCCCGCCCACCCAGTACTGCTAATAAACATACCTACTTCACAACTTAAAATTATATAAGTTGCGGAGTCTTGCTCAGTCCATTTTTGGATCAGTGCTTCTTTGCTTTGCATTTTGAAAGAAATAAGAGAAATTAACTATTTCTGGAGAAAAAAGTTCTCAGCAGAGAAAGAATAAAAGAAAAATAAAAGGAGTGCTTAACCAGAGGCAACTTTTGAGAGAAAACAGAGGTGGGTGCTCCCTGCCCCTGCTGGACTACTCACAAACCTGGGGAAGGAGAGAAACCTGACCAAAGTCTGGATAAGGAAAAGGACTGGACCCAGCAGTTCACCCCTGCTAAGTGTTCTCCATCACCCCATCCATTACTCTGTNAACCCCTACCTGGCTACACTCTCCTTTCACGGAGTTGCAGAGTGATAAGATCACCCCTGAGCCTCCTCTTCTCCAAACCAAATGCCCCCAGCTCCCTCAGTCTCTCCCCATAGGACTTGTGCTCCAGACCCTTCACCAGCTTCGTTTCCCTTCTCTGGACAATAATGCCTATTGGATTGGGGTCTGACTCCTCACAAAAGGCAACAGAGATCTGCCACTGGCCTGAAAGCACACAGTGCTTCTTTGCTTTGCATTTTGAAAGAAATAAGAGAAATGAATTATTTCTGGAGAAAAAAGTTCTCAGCAGAGAAAGAATAAAAGAAAAATAAAAGGAGTGCTTAACCAGAGGCAACTTCTGAGAGAAAACAGAGGTGGGTGCTCCCCGCCCCTGCTGGACTACTAACAAACCTGTGGAAGCAGAGAAACCTGTCCAAAGTCTGGATAAGGAACAGGACTGGACCCAGCAGCTCCCCCCTGCTAAGTGTTCTCCATCACCCCATCCATTACTCTGTCCAAGGATCAGACTGGAGAGCCAGCACAAGCTCTGAACTGTTAAAAAGCTATGGCTTGTCTGTCCCGTCCCCAGACATCTAACACTGAGAAAGGGGTATGGCTGCTGGAGGGAACACAGATGATTATAGATAAAGAATTAGCCTACCCCTTCCTTTTTGTGTCAGGGATATTGTATGCCTACAGCAACACAAGCAAACAGAAACTCTGAAACACAGAAGGTACATTTGACATCAGCATGTAGGCATGTTCATGAGGATCTCTTTCTTTCCAGGGTGTACAGACCACAGCAGAGGACTTCCAAGCCTGTTGTGGGCCAGGGAAACGACTGCCAGGTTACACTGTAGACATAAAATGCCATCTAACTTCCAGTGTTGTGTTTGGATGCCTTTTTTGCAGTTCTTTATGACACAAATTTGAGGCTATAGAAGGACGTTTGATTACCCTCATTGTATATATCCTTGAGCTAAACTCACAATCTGAATTGTCCCATTTGAAATGAAGGAAAAACCTGGATAGTAGGATTCAAACAGCTGCCTTTATCAGCTGTATAATAAAGTTCCCACATAAGACGTGCTTTTTTTTTTCCTCCTCACGTAAGAGATTGCTGTAAGATAAGTAAGAGGAAATTACACAAGCTGATAAACACAATTATTCAGCAGTTCAGGATCACCCTGCAAAACCACTCCAACCAAAAAAGTAACTACAGTCCAGACAAGGCCAAGAAGGGATGCTGCATATGGATGAGGAAGAAGGGAAGAGCAACCTAGTGTGTGCTCCCCACTTTTTCCTTTTCCTTTTCTCTTTTTCAGTCTGTCTCTGAATGACTTTTGTCTTTCTCCTGCCAAACCTCATTGCAAGACAAATGACCTGAGAAATTTCATGAACCTTCCTTCTTTAAAATCAATTATTTCTTCAGGCTGTAATAATCAGAGGTCACAGGGGGTTCCGAGGGACATTAGCCCTGTTCAGAAAGATACTTTTGAGTGCATTAGGGCAAACAGAAACATCTTTTGGGCAGTCAAGGCTCTGGACGACTGCTCCGTAGGAGAAGGGGAGGGGGAACAACCTGGATTCTCTCAAGAAAAGCAGCCTGGCTGGGGAATGAACAACCTTTCTGTCCCTATCTCCTGTGAATTGCAACACAGCTGAGACACGGACACAGTCTCATCTTGCACAGCCTGTGTAACTCACCTTCTCTGACGTGGTTACCACAACCTGCAACTCTCCACAGAGTTGAGGACATGCTGCTCCTCACCCTTGCAGGACAGAAGTCAAACTGCAGAGACTGCCTCACCCAAGACCAAACAGAAACTCTGCAGCAAAGCAAGGACTTAGGAGCCAGGTTGCCCATACTTCCAGCTGGTCACCTCATGTCTTTCCTAACCTTTTCTTCACTCAGGAGTCATTCTGCGGCCAAGGGCAAGGTGGAGAAAAAGAAGGGTGGTAGCAAAGAGAGGTGGTGAGAGACTGAGTTAAGGATCAAACTTCAGAACCCTGTTGACTATTAGCAGTCACATTCATCTTTTCCTCAAACTGAACCTCAAAGAAAGCTGCGATTGGAGCTTTTCAAGGACAGCTGGAGCTTCTACACGCAGGGAAGGGATTTGACTTGTGATGTTTATTTTCAGGGCATTGATGGGAATGTGTGTCCTGCCTAAGGCCCTGGCACAGCTCAGCAACTTTTTTCTCCATGAGCAGTGCTGTCCTGAGCATCTCAGCTGGCAGCCACCAGCTGGCACACACCAGCTGGCAAATGGCCTTGCTGTCCTCGCAGGGCAGTGCCCTGCTGTGGTTACCCTGGTGTAAACTCCCTGCCCGGGCACTCCTGAGAGAAGAGTGACTGAGCAAGGAGTTATACCTGTGCAACTAGAGCAGTTTAATCACACTGGCAAATTTTCCCTGCAGATAAGCACTAAGACAGCTAATTCTGACTCTTTTCCAGGAGAAAATCGCTTTGGATGTCTCTGCACCTTTGTGAAGTCTGTGAGTGTTTACGGTGCCTTCACCCACAGCAGGAATAACCTGCAACCCTGGACTTTACAGTCCCTATCGCTTTGGATCACACCCGAGTTTCCCATGCTCCCACTTATGCAATAAGCATTGAAAAATATAACTATTAAAAGAAAAACTTTAGAATCTCCTCCTCCACGTACTACATAACCCCCCCAACACCACATACTTGGAGAAATGAATGTAATTTTTTCACTGTTGTTGTTGTAAAAGCCCTAATTTATTACCTATTAAAGCTTTTCCATTCTCTTTAGAGAATTCCAGGAAGCCAATAGAGAAACTAAAGAAACTGGTTAAAAAAATCCCCAACCCCCCCAAAAACCAGCTGCAGAATACCACTGAGGAGGATGTATGCAGCTTCTAAACAGCATCCCTGACTTCTCTTCCAGCCTGGCAGTGCTCCAAAGCAACTCGACTGCAACAGCATGTGCCAAGCTGTGTCACAAGCTCCTAACAGGTCTCAGGTGATCCCCTGACGTTTCCACTTGTTCCTGCTGCTTTAAAGGCAAGTGACCAAACACATACCCCAGATCTTGTGCCTGAGCCTGTTCAGCATCTTCTGTCATGATCTTAGAAGCAGACCAAGGTAGACTTGAAGAAACTTTATGGTGGATGTTGTACTGACACTAGCATTTAAGTTATGACAGAGGATTTGACACCTCCCCCAGTCAGCAGCTTTCAAGTAGTGCTGGGCCTACCCAAAATCTTGAAGTCTAAAATCAGGTACACCAAATGTATCAAAGATAAAATCTGTTTAATTTCATCAGACTACATACAATCTAATCCTGCAAAAACATGTGAAAAAAAATCTCTTACGTGTATAGTTGCACCTTGTTATTAACCAACTTGAAATACCTAGTAGAGATTGAGTGAAGGAAAGGTATAATATTTTTATTACATAAAATAACCCTTTCAACTGGAATTCAAAGTATGAACCCTTGATGGCCAATATGTGCAACACTGGGACTACTTCTTTCAAACAACAGAGGTATTTGTGGGGGAGAAGAGTGCTCATTCCCATATGGCCTGGGAGTTTGAGCAAGTAAACTGCTTATTCTATAGTGCCAGAGTTTGCTGGCACTATTCCTGGTTTGAGATGATAGCTTCTGTGCTATGAAAACATAAGAGAATATTTGCTTTCTCTGGAAACTAGGTAGGGTTTGTCAACAACCCACTTTAGGGAAGCATTATGGGACCCTTTTCCCTGTTTTGTGTTCCTTTACAGGTGAAGAAAAAGCCTACCACCATTCAGCCCTAAAAGCACATTTAGAAAATAATGGCAACAAGCACGACTAGGGCTAGCCTGAAGGAAATGGCAACATTGACTGCATGCACTGTACACTGACAAAACTACAAGGGCCTTACATGCAGTTACCAAAACCTGCAGAAATACTCAGACTTTGGGCCAAACCATGATTCATACTATAGTAATTCTACTCATTTCATTGGATCATTCCAGTTCCAAAAGAAGTTTATTTTAAGGTTTTTACATTTGTCCCCATCATTATGACATTCATGCATCTTCCATATAATGGCAAAAAACTCAGACAAAAGTCTTCAAGTTCTCAACTATCTGACATTTTCTTTTCAAAATAAAAACTATTTTGGCAAGAGTAAAAGAAGCTGAGATTTATGAATATAAGGCAATGCCAAGTAAATATCTTCTTTTGACAGAAAGTAATTTTTCATGGTGAACAATGGTCAAACTAGATGTTCACCTAATACTTGCCTTTCCATGACCAGATGTGCTTGACTTTCTCACAGAAGCTCATTGATGAATACAATTTTTATGATGACATTATAGAAAAATGCAAATTAATGATTGCTTTTGAACATCCTTCCTCTCGTTTTGGCTTTGAACTGGAAGATTAAAAGATTCACCTTGTTTGAGCAAGATGAACAGACAATGCACGTGCCTGCAGTAGAGAAGGGAAGCAGAAGGGCTGCAACTATGACCTGTCAGATGCCCCTTTGAACTGGGGAGGGAGTTGCCAAAAAGCAGTAAACAACGTTAAAACTAACAAGCTGTTGCTGCTGTCACCAGACCCTTCACAGAAAAATGGGCACCAGATCCTTGTTAGCAGGTTTAGCAAGGGGTGAGTGAAGCTGCTGGAAGGAGTCCAGGCTGAGTGCAGGCCAAGGGCTGTCCCAGAAGGCAGCCGGACAGCCTGCCAGCTGGGAGCTCACTGCATTCTCACATGCAGCTACAGAGCCTGGAAATTAGGATTGCTGAGCCTGGAGTCAGTATGTGCATGACTCACAAATATTTATTAGGGAGGAAGGAGTGACATCTCCAAAAGAGCCTGAAGAAAAAAAAAAACCCAAAAAACAACAAAACCAAGGCACTGAAGTTTTGTGGAGAATCAAAAAAGGAGCTTGTGCTTCTCACTGCTCAGCTGAGTAGAGACCGAAAGCCCAAAGTAAAATATTGGTTTAGTTCTTCAGTGTTTTGCCTTTGCATCCAGTCATTTTCATGTTTGCTCTTTTCACCGAAAGCCTGACACTTTGTGTGTAGATTTTAACATGCTACAAGTGGAGAAGATTGCTGTCCTATGGGAATGTGCCATTAAATTCTGTGGGACTGTTTTAGTAATTTGTGATACTTTTATGAGTAATTAACTGGCAGTTAAGAACCAATTTTTCCCAATAGTTCTCCCAATATACATGTGGAGAAATTAAAAAGGGAAATATCTTAATTTACATACCTTGTCTTTATTTCAGAGTTACCATTCACCCTCTTCAATCAGACCACAGACTCGGTTGTTTGAACATGCCCTTGTTAGTCTGATGAATTTATTTTAGATCAGAACAGCTCACATGTATATGTATAATCCTACTTATTTGAGGTGTTTTCATGAAAAGTTGAAGCAGAACATCTTTCTCTTTTCAATAATGTTAGAAGTCTCTCCATTAGCTAAACATGGGGAACAAGATCCTGGCTGCTCTCTTTCCCCAAGGTCAAGCTGGAGTTTCACTGCCAGTCAGCTTCAGTAACACTGTGTTACTATGGGGTAACAATTTTATTCACAAGACCAATTGTACAGCAGAGCTACAGCCCAACTGGCTTGTGGACTCTTCATTAGCTGATCTCAGTTAATGAGTAGTAGAAATTATCCAGGCATTTAATTACAAAGCATTTGAAAGGGAAGAATTATTTGCAGTTCTTTAATTTTCCTTTTTCATTGTTCTTCTGCCATTCCATCTCATACTTCAATGACTCTTCAATAATAGTAAAAAGGGGTCTATTTTAATGAGGATTTAGTGTTTTTAAATAGCTGGTCCTGAGTATTGCTGTCACTATACCTAGGTCTAGTCTGTTCTAAAGTAATGCCTTCATTTTCCAAATACATTTAACCACTCTGCCAGCACTCTAACAGTCCCACCAATTTAAGTCCCACTCTTTCTTTTTTAAATCAGGCCTGCAGCTACTTTACAAATACAGTAAGAATTACAGTAACAGCTTCAGTTCTAGATTAGGGAATCAACAAAAAAATTGCTTACAATATATACTTCTCACTGAAACAGAACTTTTTTCTTGCTGCAGTGGATCAGAGGGGCAATGGACAAGAAAGACATAAAGACTTAGAACATGAGAAAACAACTCAGAGCTCCAGGCTCTGCCCACCTGAACCATGCTATAGGGCTGCTCTCTTTCTTCTGCAGATATGCCACTTAATCTTTGTACCTCTGATAGTCCTCACACACCTTAATGAGTGCATTAGCATTTGTCATACAACTTCCCTCTTACCCTATTTGGTTTTTTTTCATGCCAAGTACTAACTGGTTAGCAGGTTCACTATCTGTAATAATAGAATATCCCAAGTTTAATGAGCCTTGTGGGTATCTTCCAAGTCCAGCTCCTGGCCCTGCACAGGACAGCCCCAGGAATCACACATCTACCTGAGAGCATTGTCCAGACCCTTCTTGAACAAGAAGAAAGACAGTAAGCAGCAAATGCCAACTTATGGCTTTTAACTACAATCTCATTGCTAAAACAACCTCAACTATTCCAATAGAGATTCTCTAGATAATAACTCTGCTCTCTCCATCTCTCCATCAATGCTTTTAACCTTGTCTGTCCTACCAAAAACTGCCATTAGGTTAAGTCCTGTTCAGTTTGTTAAAAGAACATATACATCAAGTTTGGAAATTCTGGCCTAGGCCCTGCAAAAAAAAAAAAAAACAAAAAAACAAAAAAAAAACCAAAAAAAGCCACAAACCAAAAAAACCCCTTTCCTATTAAGAAAAAACAAATCCATTCTACTGAGATAAATCTAAAGACTCAGGAATAGAGATGTCACATGTCTTTGCCAACGTTCTGTGACAATTTTCCTTTCAAGAGATTTCTTCCTACTCACCCTCACAGTATATTTTGCATCCTCTAGCAGAAGTACTTCAAGGCTCTTTCACATGTGTGAAATACATCTGTAGATCTGTAACNGACTCAGGAATAGAGATGTCACATTTCTTTGCCCACATCACTTTGCCCACATCACAGTCTTTGCCAACGTTCTGTGACAATTTTCCTTTCAAGAGTAAAATATGTAAAATAAAGTTGCTGTTGTAATGCAGTAACCTCTGTGAGCCCATGAAGTGTCTGCAGCTCCAGTGCTGCCTGAGCCTGGCAGGAGCTCTGCCACTCTGCTGACAGCACAATGCATCTCCTCTGCTCCGGGCAGACCATCCTCAAATACAGAGCAACATAAGCAACTAATGGTCTGGGGATACTTAATTAGTTGTAAGAAAGATATAAAACATGTCTCTCTTCTTCGTATCAGTTTAAATGTCTGCCAGTCTGGGAATTTAAGAGAACTGATATACTATATCTGATATCTGAGATATCACTGATAACAGTATTAAAAAAATGAAGAAAACCCTGACAAGAAACTTTAAGCCAAACCTTCTCAGCTTCACTGCTCTGAAAGTTCAAAAAAAATCAGAATTAAAAGCTGTGGTTCATTTGGAGTTTTTGCAAAATCAAACCCTGACTGACAAGGTTTTACAAACATGAAAGCTCCCTTGAGGCATCCTTAAGTGCTCTGATTAATTACAGCTTTGTAGCTAATAATTACTTTCAGAGGGCAAAAGAAAGGTAGTTCCAGTTTGTAAATTGTTGCTTTGTGATGTAGAAGAATAACAATAGCCAATATGCTTTACTTAGGTGTACTGTTAATTAAAAAACTACAAAATTATTTAGTTAGTTAAAGCTGTTCCTCTAAGGGAACAGCTTTAACTCCAAGCAAACCCTCAGACCCAAGAGAGCTGCTGGACAAAAAGCAATACTGCCTACCTCACTGGAGATGAATGCTTGTGGGTAGGGTGGCAGCAAGCCATAAAATGGATAACAAAAATTACAGGTGCTATAGGAATCTGTTTGGTTGATCTATTGCTAATAATTCCTGAAAACACAGTGCCCATCAAAGACATATAAAAGCTGCATCCAGATTATTTTCTCAAATACGGTCTTAAGAACATGATTTGTTAATCAGGATATTTGCACTAAACATATCAAAGACACAGGTGGGGAATGTGCAGTGCTGTTAAATGAGCCTGACCTTCCTTCCTCACATCAAAACAAATCATGTTCCCGAATAACAGCTATGGAGTTAGAAAGGTTTTGGACTTGGTCATCAAATGCATCATGAAAGAAAATGGCATACAATGAGCTCTTTGCACACACTGTTTTGCTTTGGGCAATCATTCATTCCCCTGTGTTATGAGGGTGACTATTACACAATCAGAACCATTAATAATATTATATTTATGGGAGCTTGATTCCAAACCTACCACTGGTACAGAGCCCCTGATAAACACAGTGTTTGGGTTTTACCTGGTATACATAACTTGCTGATTTTAGAATAATCGACTGTAATGGTTTCTAAAATCCAGTACAGAGGCTGTTGCAGAGTGGTGCCTGACTAATGGATTTATGGAAAAGCAAATGCAAGAATAAAGACACTACTGGAAGAAACAGCAGCCTGTTGTGTGGTGCTTGTACATCTAAACTGTTTTAAACTGCATGAACTAATAAAAGCCCGTTTACGGTCCTCTTTTCTTTTTCAGGTTGCAAGGACACTTATTTTTGATTTACCGTTTTTGAAAACATGAGGTTTTACTTCTGTATGAAAATGCTTCAAAGGGTTCATAGCTTTGTACTTTGTGTAATGGCTTTTGTCTGCTTATCCATTGGAACACAATCATAGAAAATATCCCCAAATCATTGGGCAGCCTGTGTCAACACTGGACTGCCTTATAGGATTCATCACAGCACTTTCCAATCACTAGAATAAGAAAGTGAAATAAAACTTATTTCACTAAAGTAAATACTACGTATTTAGTATTTACTAAATACTAAAGTAAATACTTCCCACCACAAAATGTCAAGCAATCATCTAATCACTCTAGGAAGGACAATAACTGCTCTGAAAAAATGCTCATTCTGTTACTCCTTGCTAAGAAGTTGCTTATACTGTACCAGAAAGACTAACACTTCTCAGACAGAATCTGTAAGAACTGTCTTTCTCAAAATGCTTGTGGTCATTATCAGTTTGGCTGTAAATAAAATTATAAACATTAGATAAAAATCAACATTCTCTTCCACAGAAAAATGGCAAGTCCAACCAGACCAAGTAGATGAAAATGTGGTAAGCAAAGCATATATATATATATATATATACATCCCATGGGAAGAATACCAACACTTTCTTTTGCTTCCTTCAAAGACTGCAGCTACATAAATGTTAAAATTTTCTCTTCCATACAGAAAGAAACTGTTCCTAGGACATGCCATGAACCGCTACAAATAAGAGAGGGTATTCCTAAAGGAATTACACCACTACAAGCAGTAGGTAGAAATGAGGTATGTTTATATGAGAGACAGTACTACCTAATAAAGCCTGCAGGCTGGATAGCAAATATTTTATAATTACAAATTGAATGCAATCCAAAGAGTTAAAAATAAAACAAACAAAAAACCCCGAACAAAACAGTGCAGCAATTCTAAAGAATAACCAATTTTCCAGAAATTACAATATATTTGAGGCTATTTGGTGAGCAGACTCAGAGGCTAAATTCATCAAGAAAATTATTCACTCAGCATTAGCATTACAGCTGTGTTTTGCCTCCCAAGACTTTTGCCTTTATTTGCAATTGTGTTGATTATGCATATGCAAAATATTTTATCTATTCTATCTATTCCCTTTCCCTCTAAACGGTGCACTAATCTGTAATGACAAGCATGGTGCTGCACATGGAAAACTCATCTTCAGGGCAGGCAAAGGCACTTGATTCCTATCTAGTAACTTTAAAGATCTGAATGTAGGATGAAATGGGTATAAATTTTCTCTAACAATATAAATGTGGCATTTTATAAAAGAATAATGCTCTGGTTTTAGGAAACAGTTATGGTATGTAGCTGAATTCATTACTGATTATTCCAAAAGCATGACTGCAGCAGCAAACCAGCACTTCAATTTTAATTTGTGAGCCTTGTGTGGGGTGACAGACATTTGCATAAGAGTGACAGTAACTTTAATCCCCCTCTACCCTTGACTTGCGCCTTGGTTTCTTTGAACACATTTCTAAATCAGCAAAGCTTTAGCCAATTAGGAATTATAATACTTCTTGGGAAAGAAAAAACATTTTCAATCCCAATACAATTTCCATGAAATAAATTATTTGCATAGAGCACAGCCAGAGCAAGTAACTGTATTAAAATGCCATTGCTAATTAAATTGTATCCTTTAAAGCTTGGCAGTTTGCAGCAGAAAAGGAGGGGAAAGCGTTAAATATATGTGTAATTTTAAGCAATATTATAAACACACTTTACTTGACAAATATTTGCTGAATATTTCCTGACTAAGACACATAGTGATAGCTATTTTCCTATTCCCTCATACAGAAGGGCAAGACAACAAAAGCAGCTGTCTGATTAGGGGCACTGCTGTCCTGAATCAATTACATCCCTGCAGCAGAGAGCACCACTTATGCACCTGTTTTTAAATAAAAACCTTCTGTAGCTCCCAAGCCTTGTACAAGGGAGATGGGGGTGGGGTTGAGGGAGAAACTATGAGTGAAAGAAACAATAATTCTTCTGAAGGTCAGCCAGGGCATCCTTCATCCCTCGCTCTCCACATTCACTGATTGCCTGTGAATGGGAAATCCGCCCAAATCTTCTGTTACAATCAAGAGGGGGGGGAGGAGATCCGTGTTGAACATGTGCCACTTTCACTCGCTTTTGAAGGAATATAATTACTGTGTTTAACTGACTGACTTATCTCTTTCCCAGAGCTTTTCAAGTTGAAGGGTGACAGAGCTGAGGAGCCTGGCTGCTCATCCTGATTGCAGTGTGCTTCTGGGTGCCTCCCCTCCTCTCCCGTGCCCCTGGGTACCCATCAGTGCCTCCCCTCCTCTCCTGTCCCTGGGTACCCATCAGTGCCT